>BGPR01000171.1:322184-378231 GCA_013235015.1 Araneus ventricosus | reverse complement strand
CGTTTCTCAAACATCTTATCTCCTTTCTTCTATTTGGCAAATTTTATTATCTCACCTCGCATCAAAACTTATTCGAAAACTTTATTCCAAATGCCAAATGGCTTTTCAAATAACATTCAGCGAATTTTTAGCTTTGTCCATCCGTTTATCTCCATCAAGGAATCTGTGAAAAGCAGCAGCAATTCTGTATCACTGATACACATCTGACTGATAGTGGGATATGCATTCCATTTTCTAAAATTCCCGATTTTGGAAATTCGAATATTTGCACTCAAAGATTTTAAGAAAGAAATTAACTAACAACTATACATCCTTCTATTATCCGTTCCTCAAACATCTAATCTCCATTCTTCTATTTAGTAAATTTTATCATACCACCTCGCATCCAAACTTATTCGAAAACTTTATCCCAAATGCCTTTTCAAATAGCATTCAGCGAATTTTTAGCTTTGCTCATCCGTTTATCTCAATCAAGGATTCTGTGAAAGGCAGCAGCAATTCTGCATCACCTCTCTTCATTAGAACAAGACATTCGATGGCGAACTTTGTGAAGAGACTTCCAAACAACCCCTTGTCTTAACAATGCAAGGAGTAGCTGCTCGGAGGGATGTGTTCAACCCCGATAAGGGCGCGGAATAACGCCCCGGCTTTGTTTGCTGGGGCGGCCACACGGACGTCATTAAAATCCCAGAATGGTAGACAGAGTTTGTGTTTATTCGCTTGACAGGGGTGCGTTAGATCGCTTTTAGGATAATAACTTTTCAAGTTGATTCGAAGAAGATAGAAGTGTTCTTGAAAATTTCGCTAAGTATTTGATAGGTGGATGAGTGTGGTATTAACAAGCTCTGCGTTATCTGGTGTATCCTAGGAAAATGGGTATTATACAGTTTCCAAGAGAAACCGCCTCGATGCTAAATTGCTCAATAAAATCCTTTTCGAATCGACAAGGATTTTATTGAGAAGAGAATCTTGAGAACGTTCTACGTTCTATAAATTCTTACTAGGACATGATACAGTACTTTTGAAACAAAAAAGATGCATCTGATGCTAAAACAACAGGAATAGAATTTGTTAATGTGTCAGATTAATTTACTATAGCTTTAACATTTCTTGTGTTTGTTAAATTTTATTTTATATACACGAGGGTATTTTATTTTAATATATATTTAAGTTAAGATTTATTTATTTAGTCAAAATGGAACTTAATTTGTCTAAGTCAAGATTTAATTAGCAAAATACACATTTCTTAATTTTCTGATAATTGTATATGTTTGTTTGGGTATTACTTGTGTTACAGCAAGAAACGTTTTTATTCATGATGCTTTTATAGCAGTATTTTTGCACTTCACGGAAAATACTTTTTATATTTGAATTAAATCAAATATCTATTAGGAAATTCGGCAATTAAGTTATGAAGTAACTTTTTTTCATTTGAAATCTCATATTGTCACTCGTACTTCACTATATAATGCGAAGCATTCATTTCTCAGACGTAGAAGTGTAAGCAAATCTATTCACTTTTGCCTTGCATCAATATTTTGAGCTAATCACTTCACTTGAGAAAATACTCAGATGTTTAATCGGAATCCTATATGGCTTTGTCTATACGACAACCGCCGCTGGTATGTAAATTTACTAGGGTTAGCAGGGCATATATACTTCTCTTTATTATGTCTAAGAGACAGCAACTTTTAACAGATACCTTCTGTAAAATTCAACAGATACCTACGGATAGGTTTTTCTATGCCAGTAGTAAGTAGTGATAAGTCTAACTCATGATGTAATCTGCTACTGATCGATCCACCTACTATATGGTGAATCATTCTTTTTAAAGTGTTGCTACTTTGTGTTATAAATGTAAATATGTTTTAAAGTATGTTGGTATTCAATAAAATATTTTTATCATATTCTTTCCGTCGTGCCTAATATTTGGACTGTTCTATCATCATCAACAATTCCACAGCAAAATTGTGGGTTTAACTTCTACCTACATTTTTCCAACAAGACTACAGGCCAAACACAAGGTTATCGGCCAGAATTTTGCAACAATTTCACTTAACATTCAGGATTGTATTATATTTCAAGATGCATTTTGTAGACTTACTTTTATGCATATTCAAAATAAGTTGTGTTAGACCATTGTAATTTTGATGAAAAGATAGCAGTTTGCGCACAGAATCAAACACAATCAATCAGAATTATTCAGCAGGGAAATCAACTAGCAGCAAGTTTACAAAACTAGGTAATTTTTTTAAAGTTTAATTTTTTTGTTATAAGACAGCAGTTTTTTCACGCATATCCACTTAGCAGAATCGAACACAATCAATCAGAATTACTCAACATGGGAATCAGTAAGACGCAAGTTTTCTTAAATCTAGATGTGTTTTTTTCAAAGTTTCCTTTGTTCCTTAAAAACCTCGTTCAAAAGCAATTGTAGATTCAAAACACTTCTAGAGTATAAGCACGTTATTTCGTCGAGATTGTTTACTGGTATCTAAATCACAGACATTTTACCACTTAAAGCATGACTATATTCCCTCAAAACCGTTACTTATGGCTCGCAACTTCCAACAACAACAACGATGTGAAAAAAATCAGCAATGGCATCGTTCAAAAATGTTTTAAGTGTCTTGGGAAAGAGTTCTTAAGTTTCGAACAAAACCTTTTGTCGCCACTCCAGGCTTCGGTTACATATGGTCTTAGGAAGGAGATTTTTAATTGGATCGTCAAATATGGAAGGCCATGATGGAAGGAAGTAAGTTTGATGTCTGCGTCTCCCAAAAGAGAAAACTCTAATGGGAATAGAAGTTTTGTTGCTCGTCTCCTCGTTCTGAAAGTAAATAAGCAGAGCTATCTGCTTCGCCTTTTCCCTCTAACGATGCTGTTTCGAATCTTTCTCTTCACTTTTTGCTCATTAGAAAACGAAGGCTTTGGAATGAAGTGACGGTCTTAGTTACATTTTACATACCTTTGATGTCTTGTTTGGAATAATGCAAGCTGGAATTCATAGGAATCGTTAAAAACGTGTATCGTTTTTTCAAACACATGTTGAGATTTACGCAAGAATAATGCGAGAAAGTTATTGGGAACTTTAGTAGACAAACATTTGATTTAAGTGCTCACTGTATAGCGTTCCTGGTTCAATCTATTTTTTACCAGTAGGAAGTACCTATTAAACATTAACGCAACCAGTGCCACTATCACTGTTTCCCCAACAGAGAATTGTTTATCTTCTGTATTACCAATATATGATAAATACTTTTTCAACATTTGTATTACTCGTCAAGACTATTATTTTTAGTTATCATGTTTATTATCTAATCATTCATCGTGGTAGCATTGAGTATGCTGCCTGTGCCATGTATCAAAGATGGTTAACGTGTTAACTAATGTAACTAATTACTCTAAGAAATAACTTTATTAAGTTTAGTAACCATTTCAGTAAGGATTGAAATAGTTACGGGAGTTCAGTGAACATTACAGGCCCGTCGTGATATCGTGTCTCACGTTTCTGCTGATGTTTCAAAAGAGAGAGATGTTGAATCAAATGATCACTCTAGTGAATTCAACTCAATCACTAAAATACCATCTGAATTTTTACTTATCCATCACTGTGCGTGGATTCATTTCCAGGTTGTTAAATTGGATGACCGTTCTATAAAAGTTAACCAAGTTTGCTATGCTATTCAACAATGAATATATAAAAAATTACTTTTGTTAAAAAAGTCAGTTTTTATCATAATGATCACATGATAATGTAACGAAGAGAAATCATACCATTCTGAACGAACATTATAATTATTTCTTATGACTTGGATAAAACATAGAAAAATAAATTCTTTTTCAGGCTCGCTATCTTAAATAATGTATGATTAAGTAGTTGTCGTATGATATTTCACTATAATGTTGGAGAAAGACATTACTCCTTTCACTTCGAGTGGTTGGTAAAGAAAACTAATAAAAATTACTTATTTTCAGAAGTACAAATTCAAAATAATCAAGTGCCGGATTCTAGGGCTTCACAAATGAACTACTATCATAAATGACTAATGAAACCAAAATCATTGCAAGAAGATCATTATCTGATTATTTGAACTAGTTATTATGATTCCAGAAAACGGAATAATTTAACAATGTTTCAATGCCTCAGAAGAATAATGATAAATTATTTCCAAACCAAGTACTTCTCTAACGATAATAATGCACCATATTTTGCGACAACCTGGAAATTTCTTTGGAATTTTTCAGACTAATGTGTTCAAGCCATAATCAAGTCTTAATTTATTCCAGTGGTTGCATTAAAGATTTAATTAATTGCTGAATTAATTAAAGATTGGTGAACGTTATACATGGGAATAAAATATAAATAATTTACATGGTGTTAGTTAGTTAAGTTAGTGAGGTGGCATATACAGTAATTTTAAATGGAATATTTCTCGCATGAAACATATATTGGAGTTTTCGTTTAATTTCAATGGTTAAATCTCAGAATTCGTTTTTAGTTTGAAAATAATAACACGAATATGCTTTGAATAAGCAGAATTTAAAGAGAAAAAATACTATTTTTTGCTAACTGTACAATATAAAAAATTAATTTTCCTATCCACCCGTTGAATCTAGTCAGGTTCAGGTTACGTGTTGAGACGAAGAAATTACTCATTATCGAAAAAAGTTTCAAGTCATAACCAGACTAAAGAATGTACATTTTAATATGGAAAGGAAAGGAACCCACACCGACCCGGCCTACCCGAAAGGGTGGCCGGTGGGGAATAATAATATTTAAACAGAGAAAAAAGAGAAAGAGAGAGTTTCCTTTCGTTAGCACGAAAGGAAACAGTCCCCTAGTCTCCAGGGACAAGAAGAGCAAAACACTTTTTTATGCTTTATCCACTTACCACACTTTACTACTTATTAAGAGGAATTACTTTTATAACAAATCTAGTGAGGCCAGACGTAAGAGTATATGTTGCATGACTCAATATTAAATGTCTCTTCATTCTTGATCATGTAAAATATTTTTTCCGTTTTTTTCTTTCCCCATATATGGTCGATGTCAAAATCAGGTTCATTAAAATCGGGTGCCTTTGCTGTCTACCAAGGTAAGTGGTTTATTCTTAAAATAATAGCAATTTCTTTATACAGAGATTAATTGCTTTTTAAAAAGTTTAAAATTTGGTCATTATGTTAATTTCGGTTATGAATTCCTTACATTGTAACACTGAAAGCAGTACTAATATAAGCAAAAAATGCAATATGCAAAAACATCAATAGAAATATAACCAATAATAAGGCAAATATTTTGAAAGTAAATCCCCCAACATAGATTTTTCATGATTAATTTTATGCAATCATGCATTTCTAATTCGTAAATTTACGTTCCATACTATTGTTTTGTTTCCGAGGGAAAATGTAGCAATCATCTTAGTGAGAAGAAATTGAACAAATATGAAGATATTCAAGAAGAAATAAAAAGAAAGATAATAGGAAAACAATGATGCTTCATGTCTTGCTCATTTTCCATGCGTTTACTCTAGGAAAAGGTATTTATTTTTTCTCAGCAACTAATATCCAAAAGAAGTTTTTAAAAAATCAGGTCATTACGAAGAAGTTATTTACATTTTATATAAAGTAATTCCAAAATCTCCTAGCTGAGATCTTTAAATATTGAAAGTTTCCAAATATTTCTGATTTCTAGAAATCATTTGTGAGAAAATAACGATATCCAAAAATATGTTTTCAAATTAGAATACCCCTAATGATTTTCATATAAAATTTGTCATATGTATATACTGCCAACATGAAACGCCTACAATTTATGCAAATATCTAAATTACAAGCAATAATTTCATGTATATGTTTCCTATAATAACCAATGATATTTTGTAAAATTTAACTCAATATTTATATTTAGTAGTAATTTTCTTGTATTGAGGAACGCAAAAGATTACTTTAAAAGCCAACTAAGAAGTAAATAAATTTGGTGCTGTTTTTTTTATCGTATACTACGTATTGAAAGAGAAAATATTGTAATTTTCAAAAGATAGAAGTATAGAAAGATGTAAGTAAAATAATAATTGAACTAGTAAGAAGTATATAAAGGATAGAAATATATAAAATGTATACTAAGATATAAATAAAGAATTTAATATAAAAAGGAATATTTTGTAACCTTGAAAAAATTAGATCTCAGCAATTCATGACTCGCCTTTTTTCAGACCTCCTTGAGTACCAAAAAATCTTTTTGGAATTATATTTGTTTATCGGTGAACACAAAAACTCAGAAACGAAATGAAATAGACAAAGGAAATTTTATATGTGGCTTATGGAAGCAAATGCTATATACAAAATAATAAGAATACTATATTGAATGCAGTGATGCGGAATTATTCACTTAAATAAATGCTATTAGGACGGTTTTTAGCCTTTTTTTAAAAAATAACTTCTAAATTTTCACTATTTTGAATCATAAATGAAAGATTTTCTGGCCCAAAATACGTATTCAGTTTCCGAATACCTTCTTAAAAGCCAGCAAAATTTTTATTTTTAATATCAATGCTTAATACCATATTAAAGCTCTTAACATTTTTAAAGTGTTTAAAATAAGAAAGTATATTTGATATTTTTTTCTTGTCAATCTAAATGTTCCCGAATAATTACCTCAAATTAAAAGATTAAACTTCCTATAATAAAAAAGATTTTTAGTTTAAAACGATGTGAAACAATATAACTTTTATCTCTTTTTCATGATTATGCAAGTAATTCGAAAAACGCGTTTTCAATTTTTATTTTAAAGTTCGTTGCACCATTATGTGTAATTTTACAAAATTCAATAAGTACAACAATGTTAATACGAATTAATTTATTTAAATGCATATAATCTGAATTTTAATGGCGAATTTCATTCAGACGCTAAATTTCCTAATCATTATTTAAAATCATTTTAAATGTAATATTCAATTCTCCGGCAAAAAGTTATTAGAAATCCATGTGAGTAACGTTTTAATTCTGAAGTCTTGCTGAAGTTGCTTATGAAGTTTCTCAAGAAAAAGTAATTATTTATTTGTTCTTTGTTTCTAATTTTTTAAGTATAATATATATATATATATTTATATATATTTCAATTTTATTTTGGTTTTTGACTATTTTTGCTATTGTGTCTTGACTGTTTTTGAGTTTTTGTCTTGTTTTTCGAAGTTTGTTTTGATATATATATATTAAAACATAAAAGAAACAAATGACAACGTATTTTTATTTTTGTATTTTTCAAAAATTTGTTTTGTTGTTTCATATGTTGTATATGTACATATAATCCAGAATTTTTTCCATTTACACGGTTCATGTTTTTCTTGGTGTGATAACGAATAATTTTAACGATTTTTCGTTTGACGGCAATCGGAAAAGAAAGCCCTAATTAATATCATTTGTAGGCCTCTTCTACTGATGAGCGGTTTACCATGAAATATATTCCATTTATCAAGTTTTTTTATAATCTTTTTATATGTCTTTTTGTATAATGCTTGCATTGCTGTATAGTATATGAAAAGTCATTTTTTATTTGAGGTGTAGATGCAGATTTAAGAAGGTAGCAGTAGTTGAAATCCAAAAATCTTTTATTTTCACTTTTCAAATAACATCTTCAAAGGGAAAAAGATGAATTTAAAATCTTCAGAGGATATTTTAGGTTAATCGAAGCCATACGCATTGTTCGGAAAGGGCGCGCAAAGACAGCCCGTCTGACAAGGTGAATTACAAGATTACAAAAAAAAGGCGTTGCAACGTCGTAGCGAGCTCGAGTAGAATTTCGAAAAAGGGGAACTCCAGAATGCTACAGCCGGTTGAATCCGGGCTTTTGCGAGTTACAGTGACAGTTATTCTAATATTAGAATTTAAGTAGAAATAATTAGTTACCAAGTAAAAGTCATTAAAGATGCGTTTTTACAAACAGGAAGATGTAAAATTATTACATATATATATATATATATATATATATATATATATATATATATATATATATATATATATATATTACGGTCAAAGTAAGTAATTGGTTATTATATATAATAACCGCTTACCGTAATATCTATATTAAAATTGAAAAGTAAAAATTACATATTAAAAATATGCTTATTAAGGAATTTACGATCAATTAATAGCCTCAAAACTACAAATGAATTGAGGTTTCATCGTCTCGCACTGTATTAAAGAAATTATGAAGGTTTCAATTTCCAGAAATGAACAACTTATATAATTTATTACTTCTTAACCCTACAATGTATAAACAAACAGCTGTTCTTTAATTATAAAGGTTGTTATATTTAAAAATTTTGTAATAAAACAGAAACGTTTTGAACTGTTCAGATGAAGGAAGTTAAAGGAATGTTTTTTTTTTCGAAATAAGTCATCGAAAAATAACTCAGACAAATTACTAGAACACTGAATAATTAAACATAAAATACATATTTTTGGTTAAATTACACGAAAATACTAATAAATATTGATTCTTGTTTCACTTCAGTTAATCACATTTCAATACAAATATTTTTTAAAAAATGAAGTGATGTTTTTCTTTATTCTCAGCAGACTAATTAAGAGAAAAATATTTGAGAACATTCTTGAGACGATCTCTTTAGTTAATTAGGGGCTAATTATTAATTTTTTGACTAAAGGACCTTGAAAAGTCCCTTTAAAACTCGCTGATTACTATTATTTGTTATATACAGTTTTTCTATTGTCAAATCTTGTTAATAAACGTCTTATTAGAGATTAATGATAATTTTAGCATGTCTTGTCAGCATGGAAATGGAAATCATTGGGAATCATTGTTCACAGTTTCATTTAATATGCAGCTGGAAATTAAAGCAAGTTATATTAAGGTCTGATATGGAGCAACATGACGGTTATTTTGAGGCGGACTTTGCGATTTTGAACCGTGGTCAAATAACGAAAAAAACACCCGAGTCGTACGTCCCTCTCTAAGTCTCTGCACCACACTAACTGTGGGCAGTTTCTAAGAAAAGGCTATTAATCTATTTCAATGCACATTAGAAGAAAGGACAGTAGATCCACAGTATCAATTTCTCCTTATTTATAGGTATTAAACAAATCCAATTGTTATCAAATCACCATGGTATGTTTTTATTGACTGGCAGACTACAGAATGCACATTAATTAGTCAACAAATTAAAAATATCCGTTGAATTAGAAAGACTTGGGCCGATTTACAGATTGCGCTTTATTCTAACAGTCTAACATTCGACTTAGCACCGGAGGATCACGGAATTACAACCTGAATCCTACTAAACATCTTCAGCAGAAATCCGCATGCGAAATTTGCGGGGTTCAAAAGCACTCCTGTTGTATGATGTGGGAGCGTCGAGAGAGGGGTACTGGCTTAACCATCTCTGCGATTTCCGCGGGTCGGAAGTGAGTCCATTTTCCGCTGCACCCTGCGATTTTTGCAAGCTAATGTCCTTAATTAGTATTATTAAAGCTTAAAATTATATTATACTTAAAAAGTTTTCCATATAAATAACAATTCGTTTGTTTCAACGTATTTGAAAATGTTTGCAAGCGTTGCATCTAAATAGAGACTTAAAAAATTCAGCAGTTAGAGTGTTAAGAGTCCTCTTCAGCTGTTTAAATTACAACGTCCATCCTAAAATAGCCTTTGTGTAGCTTTAAAGCGAGACGTTATTCTAACTAAATTCAAAATTTCACGATTGTTTGGAATTTATTTTCGCGATATTCAATAAAAAAGTACTCATAGATTATTTTCAATTATAAAGTGAATTGCCTAAACAAATACAGCCCGCATTCATACAGACTTTTGAAGAGCCACTAAAAATTTAATTCCGTTTAATCGGCGCCTCGTTATTTTTTTTCTAAACCAGAGACTGCTTTTTACCTGACATAAACGGATCCCCAAAGTAGATGGACTGATTTTCTTTCCAACTGGACGCTTGAAGACATCGAAACCCTTTCCTTTAATGAAATTAGGAACCCACGGATCGAACGATATCAATCTATGTGGGACAACTTCTGTTCTTTCCCATCCCCTAATCAAGCCGGGGACGGGGAAAAGATTTGGAAAATAAAACAAACAGTTGACCCGTTTTGCACTAAAATGGAATTGGAAAGTTTTCCAAAAATGCAACCCGTTTGTTTTGAAAGATTGAAATGTTTTTTGGTTTCTTTTTTCTTTAGCAAACATTTTTGTTACTGTTAGGTTTGGATCCTTTTTTTTCTTTTGTATTTCACTTCGTTCTTACAATTTCTTTCTTTGTGTGTGTGTCTGTGTTGAAACAAACGCGCCATGTAAAAAGTTATTTCAGAGTTTCGCAATTGTAAAGACTTGATTGAAGTTTTGTCTTATGTACGTGCTTCGGGTGAATCATTAAAAAATTTACGTCAAGTGTAAAACTATTTTGATATTGTTGAGTATTATATTTCCCTGTTTATGTTGTTTATTATACGTTAAATATTTAGGATATATATTATAAAAGAAAACAAAGAAAGACACACCATTACCGAAAAGTATGTTATACTCATTGCAAAAGACTTTCAATATTAATTTATAAATAAAACAATTTTTATGTTGATTTCATTAAATCAAAATTGTTTCAACAATTTATAGAAGAAATTTTTTAAAAATATATTTATTCATTTCAAAACATACCAGTTCTAAGATTAAATTTTATTTCTGGCAATAGAAATAACAAAATATACATGCATTAGTTTTAAAGGATAAAAAAAAACTCATTTCATGAAAAATGCAAAATGCAGCGGAAAGAAATTTCCAATAAATCTACAATAAACCATAAAAATATTTTTTAATTTTTATCCATAAAGCAATAAACAGGATTACGATTTCAGGAAATTCTTTAACATTTCAGATTCAGAAAAGCAATTACCAAAATGCGATACTTAACATTTTATTTGATATCCATTTTTTGAATTAAGATTTTTCTGTCATGAATCATTTAACTTAATATTTCGATTCTCAGTAAAATTATTATTTGTAATACATGCATAAACAAAAAATAGCAAATACCTTAGAATAGCTTTTTTTATTACGGTTTAATGAATCGCCAGCATGTTTCTCTTTTTTATCAGACCATTGATAAATATTGAGAGTAAAAATTGTATTTACTTCAAGATATAAATAATTAATTCTTTAAAATAACGACACAGCATGTTTTCATAATACCAAATTATCCACATTAATCAATTTGAATGGAAACCAGTTTCTTCTTCTTGTTTTATTAATATTATTAATCTAAATTTTGATTTTTATATTTTTGGATTAATTATCTTTTCACTATCAATTTCTTATATGAATGAATTAATAAAAATTTAAATTACCTCACTTATTTTTCAGCTTCTTTTAATTCTTTAGATTTAAATAAGCGATGCATGATATTATGAAATTTATTCAATCGTTTTCTTCTTTTTCATGTGATATATTAAATCTGATCCTTAAAAAAGTAACTTGCATTTTTAATGTATTTTATTATAAAAATTTATACTTTTTAAAGCTATAGTTTGTAACGCTCTCAAACTAAATAATAACAAACGTAATTATTGTTTTCATTTATTTTTATGAATTAAAATTATACCTTCTCCTTTTTAGCAATTGAACTTCAGCTGTAAAATTTATTAAACAACATCTTTTATTCAGAAATATATTTTTTTAAATTCTTCAGACACCATCATCGAGGCCAGGGATGGAAAACCTGCGTCTTTAAGGCCTCATATGGCCTTTCTGAGTTTCTTATGCGGCCTAACCAGTTAATTATAATTTAGATTGAAAAATATAATTGTCTGTGTAACCGCACTGTTTTCCGAACTCGCCAGCTAGCGTCCGTTGGAGTAAACGGCCAGACCATGTTCTGGAGTCGATGATGAAGCGTGGTGTTCTCCTCCGAGTGATTGTATATTTTATATGTCATGAAGTTTTTTGTCCTTAATTATTTGTACCTGTATGTTGTGTCCTTTGGTGTTTGATTAAAAGTGTTTAAATGAATCAAGACCCTTTCTTTGAATGTCTACTGTTATCCCTAGCAGGAATTAAATTATGGCGCCCAAGTAGTTACATCTGTAATATTGCAGCACTCTAACGCGCAGTTAATACATGGGAGAAATTAATAAATTAAATTATATTTCTTGAACGATTTAGGCATGTTTAAATTCAAAGAAAAAGAAGAAAACGTTTAGAATCACAAACATCAAGAACTTTATTCATCCGTATTGTTCTTTGAACAGCAACTCTTTTTGTTGCCATTTTTGGAAACTAAACTTCTCGACAACAAAGTTAATATTATACGTAGAGAAATCTGCTACAATATAATATTATTTACAAAACAATAATCCTTAAGATTCTGCTCGTGCGACCTTTTGCCCGACTGCCGAAAGTTGATGAGGCTCTCCAGTGCAAAAAGATTCCCTACACCTGATCTAGGCCTATCTAAGAAAGCCTAGAAGTAAAATAGCATTAAAGTGAAACGATAAAGACAAATCACTTCGGCTGTTTTAGGAAAAGCTTGTGATATTCAATTGCTTTCCGGCGATCGGTGATTATTAAGCGCCATGTAACAACATGTCTTGAATAGCATCACGTCAAACTTTAAGGCTTTCTCTTGTCAGTTGAAATGGAACGTCAGAGAATTTAATTTCGATAACTATACTCTAATGTATCAAAAACAGAATCACATAAAGCAAACAAAGAGTGTTTAAAAAAGACGAATTTTGTATTTTATCTTAATTATGATAATATTTTACAGGAAGAGCCTTGAAATTTTTTAAAGTCATTTCCACACGCGTTATATTGTGCAAGAGTGATCTGCATTAAAAGTTTAAACTTTCTTTTATGAAATATCATTATTAAATGGCCAAAAATAATGATAAAAATCAAGCGGCTTACTTATTCTCAATACATTAGTTTTCGAATAAAATATCTATGAATTTTTATTTACCGTATTATCATTTCTAGTAGGAATTTCCAGGATGAAATGCGGAAGCCAACCATCAGTTTTATCTATCTTTCTTCATAGGACAATTAAAAGAAATCAAGACACTTTTAGAGGAAGTGATATCTTTTTAATGAAGAAGAGACATCTTTCAATCGCAAATATGGAAAGAGCATTTCTTTTGATAAGTAACAACTAAAAAAAAAATTAGTTAAAGAATCATGATCTTAAGGTCAAAGAACTTGTGACCGTTACTAAATCAAACGTCCATCAAGGTCAATACAAAAAGTCGAAATCACCGTATTGAAAAGGAAATAAAAAACGGTAGAACTTTTTTTAATTTTAATAACGGTTCATTTTTTATAGACTTAATGATGCCCTTAAGCAGAAGTATATCGAAAGTAGTTCCTACATTTTGAGAAGGAGAAAAAAATGTATTGGATGATTGCGCAAAAATATTTCTCTTCTAGAGATACGTTTATAATTATTTTTTTCGGTTTTAAATAAATATCGTATTCTGAGATATAATATTTATTTAAATGTGTTATCTAACCTATTGTTTAAATTGAATTGTAGTTTGCCTGAAGAGAGAGTATGTAAGAAACGCAAACTGATGTATCATAGGATAATAGCATTTGGAAATAATTAATGGGGTCTGGTTTGGATAGGAAGACTGGTTTAATTTGAAAATATTTATTCAGTGCCATGTGATCGAAAAGTCAATTTTGCTATTAATTTGAAATTCATATATTGCATATTTCTAACTTCTAAAAATCTTTTAGTTCATGCAAAATCTTTATTGCGAAAAGAAAATCAAAAAAGTAACTTGTAAATAAGATCCATTTCTGTTGTTGTCGGCTTTATGAAATGTAAAATCAGCCATCTTAAAAACCATTCTGGTTACAGAAATGGAATCAGTTCACATGGCGACACACTCACATAACAAACACAAGTGTGCACACGTCATCTAATATCAAATTGTTCGTTGTCTTACACAGTGCTGATATCAGGTCCTTTTCCCTCTTGTAAGACTCACAATAATTTCCAAAATAAAGTAGATATGCATATGTATCTGAGCATGAATTAAATTTATAATGGCATGGCTTGCTACAAGAATATATGTTTTAAAATCGTATGTATGTTTATAACATGGAATAAGCAAGAAATTGGGCTAATGTTCTAGATTGAGAGTATTTTTATGACATAAACTCTTTAGCTTGGCATCCATATTTTTCGAATGCTTAAGTCCTCCGCATAGAATGATGCGTCTATTACAGAATTTTTGATACATAAATTTGCAAATGAATAAAAGTGGCAATCAATTCCAAAGACAAAATCACTTAAGTATCCCAGTCTTCCTTTACTTCTTATATGTATTGAAATAAAAAAAATAAATATCCTATGTAGGAAATGTTGTCGAATTAGGAGCTTAAATAAATTTGTAAGTCAAGAGGTTTAAAAATTTGTTGCACAATATAATGTAAATAAAAAAAATGTAATACGAAGCATCAGTCAAAGTTTCCTTCTTACGGAATCGCAGGAAATAATATTTTGTGTCATATAACACAGAAATTAAAAGGAAGAAACGAAACAGTTATTTTTTAATTATTCTATTTAGTTTCGTTTAAAAATTAAAACGAAGTTCTCTCAATTGAGAGTCAATTACTCATAATAAATTTTAAAGAAATTTTTGAGCATTATTAAATGGAATAATTTATAATCTTTTAATATCATTTTTGCGTTCACTTCGAGCAGGCTCCAATTTTCTTTTAATTCTTATTATTTTCTTTATTTTTCCTCTACTTTCTGTTATAAATTTTGTTAGAGGCAATTTAGGTTTATTTTAGCATTGCTAATGGTAATATCAAAATGAATACTTAGAATCATAAGCGTCCCAAACCATAATTTTTTCCCTGAAAAAAACGTAAATCGTCAAGAAAGATCATAAGAAGGACAGAGGGAGAAAAAAGAAATAAATTTGGACAGAAAACATTTCCGAAATTCTCGGCAGGTTGCCAAATCACTCTCGTTTAGCTTTATTTATCTTACAAATCAAGTGAAAGTCTTGTTTAATGCATTAGCTCTACAAATTGGTTCAATTAGTGCTTGCCAAATGCATTAGTGTCTTGATTCCCAACGCTATACAAATCATCGCAATCAGTTTGAAAATATCACTGTGTTTGCTTGCCTATAGCAGCTTCTGATATAAATAAAAATAATATCTAATGTTTTTTATATGTTATCTATATGTATATGTATGTAATATTAAGTTTTATATTTTACAATTGAAAAAAGAAACAAAAAATTCAGTCTCAATTTAGGAGTCTCCGTAAGTCGCATGAAGATTAAATATGTGTTGTGATGTTTTAAAATTTCAAGTGAAATTTATTGAAATTTCTTTTAACTATATTTTTATATCTATAACAATAGCATCAATGTAAAATATCACAGAGTATTTGTATAAAAATACAAAAAATTCAGCATTACATCAAACTAACAGAATGACTTAAACGAAATTTGTCTAAGTTCGTCGCACCAAAAAAATAAATATATTCACTTGCTAATTCTATTTCCTGTGATAGCTGAAATTCACCCCAAAAGTATAGAAATAATAATTTTTTATTTTTTGTAGGTGTAATTACGTATAAAAATCGTTTGCAGGCATAATACTGGCGAAATGAAATATTTTTAATTTAGCTAAATAATATAGCACTTTAAATACCACTTAGAAGCCAAAATTCTATCACATAAAATGCAAAAAAATAATTATTATTCTATGAAAATTATTTCCGTATCTATAATTAATACTAATTCCACTTTCAAAATCTGATTAGTTATTTTTCTCATTATGATGCACAGATTTTTCTTCTATTTAAAAAAGATTATTATATACGAATTTAATTTTTTCCTTACATATGTTATAAAGTCGCTCACAACAGTAAATCTGATGCATCCTTGGGAAAATTTCAGGATTTCCAGGATTTATCTTGCTTCACATTTATTTTCAGTTTAATATTAGCAGCAAGTCATATTGAACTATAACATAATTGTTGCTCATTCCAGTGTCATTTTGTAAGCATTAGGAATACCAGAAATTATTAACTAATTTGTGTTTCCATTAGCAAAATCGGAGATTAACTTCAGAACATTTATACTAATTTTTTTTTTTGGGAAATTCAGTACTGATTGTTTAATTTCTTTATTTGATGTGATATGACCAATTAAGAAGTATAATTTTACAAACAACATTCTTTTCGATTCTAGTCTCTTAGAGAATGAAAGCCATTTTTGAGAATAAAGAGATATTAAAAAGCTTGCAAACAATTTTTCTTATTTATTTTTTCCTAGTTAGTCTCTAAATTAATTCGTTTTCTTTTAAACATTTTTGATAGAAATTGTGTCTTAAAATAGTTACGTACATTTTTTCTTATGGAATAATTGCTGATTGATCAAATGTGCATATTGGCATCTCTTAAGCTTGGTTTAGTAAAGAAAAACAATCACTGCTATTGAACTTTTTTCCTAAATCTTGGAACTTTCGTGAAAATCCAAATTTTTCTTAGTAGGTGACATAAAATTAAACATTTGATATGTAATGTCAGCGCGATATCAAAGTCTGCTTCGTCAAATATTACTAACAGTGTCGAATTTTCATGAATACAGTTTCATCTACATTTCCGCATTGAAAAAAATATTATAGCTTTCCGTGTTGCATATATTTAATTCTAACTTCAGCTGCTACTTATCTTTAATGCGATTTTTAAATATTAGTATTTACTTTAAAATTATATTTCTAAGAGAAAAAGCTGAAGTTGCAAAACAAGAAAAGTTCAAAAAGTATCCATAATCGTGGCCGCCACTATACATGCCGTATAAGCCATTCTCTTCTTTGGAAGCAATTTATATCGAAAGATTTCTTGAATATTCTCTCATATCGTTGGACATTCCATTTCCCGATTGAAGTTTGCAAACAATGCAAGCAAAACTTTCCTAAATATTCAATTTCTTTTCAAATTTCGCGTTATTTATCAACCATGATGAGGAAATGAAGGAATAAACTATGAATATGCAAGGCAATGGGAAATATTTCATCTCACGGCAACAATGAAAAAATATACACACGTCCAAGAGATTACATAATAAAAGAGCTGAAATTAAAAGCACTTTGGGTTGCAAAAAATATTAATATTGCAAAATCCCGCTGGCTCTAAATGAATGCAGCAGATGTGCGAAGGGGTGCATTGTAGAAGTGAAAGAGTAAATAAAAAAACTGTTTTAGAAATATCATTTCCTATTTTTTAGGGTCGTGACTGTCAAGGTCGCGGTAGAGTAACCTGTTCCGGAATCGACCATACAGTTTCACTCTTCATGCAAAAAATGCATCTCGGTTCACGGTAACAAGTTAATAGGGAGTTTCTTCCTACTCTTGCTACACTCTTGAGTTGCTCTCTTTTCGGGTTAATGCATTCTCATGGTTGGTATTAAAGTTTAACGGGGCAAAATATGAGGAAGCGACGCGGTCAATATATCATCTCCATATAGAAGAAATAATAACATTGTAACTGTTTCCTACAACGGTCGAATGTTTGAAGATCGCTTTTGAATTAAACTGCGCCCAGGTGAAATGTTAGGAAGAAAAACAATCTACTTAGGTAAAGGTCAGTGAAAGAGTATTGCTTATTTCGTATAACGGTTTGAGAAGGTCAAAGCAGGAAATGAAATCAAACTGAAATAGAATTATTTGAAAAGAGGCTATTGTTTAGTTTGCTTTCTTGAGATTGAAAAGAGTTTGGTGGTTTGGGACCATTCTTCAGACAGCCGTTACATAAGATTTAAGTTATTCACATTTTTGCATAACCTTTTGATGTAAATATTTGAAAAATAAAATAGAGGCTGCAGTAACAGAATAGCAGAGCCAATGAAGAGAACAGGTGTAATACTTCTAAATTAACGTAGGTTAAAGCTTTGTCACTGTTTGAAATTTTAAAGATACATTGCTGAAGCAAACATTGCACTGAAATTTAACATAACCAATATTCCCAGGAAACAAGCTAATCAAAGCTTCATAATTAAGCAAAGATCATATTTTTTTGAAATAAATTTAACTTAATTTTTTATTAATTAAATTACTAACTAAAATATGGAAAAATCGCTCCGAAGTGCACATTCCCATCCTCCCAAGTACATTCGCTTCAAAGTTGGTAAGAGTCTCTCCTCTCGATAGCTAACAAACGTACACAGACATTCTATTTTATTATCATTAAAATAACAATTTTAAATATTTAATTAATAATAAAGAATATCCCAAAGAAAGAGTTATCTGCTATTTCTTCAAGAAGTAGTTGTAATTAAAGATATTAATTCTGTTAATTTTGTTAATAACTGCGTTTTAAAAGTCAGCTACGAATTTCTTAATTAAACGATTTATACCATCCTATTAATCAGAGAAAAAATATCTTTCATTAAGAGTTAGAGCCTGCACCAAATCCACCCAATATTCTTCATGATCGCAAAAACTCCACGAGTCTATTTGATCCTTTAATAAAACGACAGAACTTGTAACCCAAGCAACTTGGAGCTACAATTCAATTTCACACTTTGTTTCATTTTTATTGGACTCGGTGAAAAACAATCCTGGGTGGTTTGAGATTCAATTTACTGCTTTACCACAACCGTGAGAAAACAATTAAGATTTTCTTCGGTTTCCAAAGAGGCAAAAAACACTCTATTTCTCTTCCTCTGATTGGTCCGTAGCTGGAACTCATTTGAAAAGAGTAAAATTGTATCTGAAGACGCACTCTCTCCCTTACCCCCTTTCCCATTTCTAAATTGTTTTTAAAGCTGGATTCGATCCTTGAGAAGCAAATTGTAGAGTAGGAAACAGTTTCTTTTCGCGCCAGATAAACTCAAACTTTAATTATGGCTTACAGTTGAATTGAGTTAAGGGAAGAGCAAGGGAAAAAATTAAAGAAGAAAATGCTACGTGTTGTTGTATTATTGGAAAAACTCTCATCTAAAATACTTCCGTAAAGGATAAAAAAAATTGGAAGAAGTACCTGGGAATTTTTAAACTTTTCTTTCGCAAATCATTTTCTATGTTTAATTTTTTCTCCAGGTTTGTAGAATGAGAAAGGAAATCGAATTTTCATTAAAAAACTTTTTTTCAGAGTTGGTAAAGAAGTGAACGAAGTATCAGGATGCTAAATTTCATGAAGATGTAAGCGCTGTAACCATGAATGCGAAAGTAATTAAACTTTATGCATCTTAAAAGCTTTAAAGAGTTTTTAAAAAGTTGCAAAAATTTGAAATAAGGGCTTTTTCTTCCACTTTCAAGAGAATACATAGAATTTCAAAATAAAATTTTGTATAAATGTGCTCAATTTTTTTCAGGTTGCCAAAGAACTGAAGCATTATTTTTGTGTGTTTTGAAATGTTTTTAATTTTGAAGACATTTACATGAAGAATTGAATACCTAATATCAATTGACTTATGATCATAACAACATAGCTTATATACGTTTGATTATTTCCATCAATTAATAATTCAAGATATTACTGATTTCTCACTCAGACGAATTGAAATTTTAGTACTCAATTAAAAGTATGTTCCGAAACATTAAATATTTTCATCCGTATATGTAAAATGCCAAATGCATGTTTCAAATTAAAAATCAATGCAATTTATTAAATCGTTTGGACATCTTGAATGCCGTTTTACACCGATATTTCCGTTTTTTCCCTACAGCCCACAAAAGAAGGATAATTAAAATCCAGTTATCTAAAAAAAATGATTTTTTTTCATAATTATCACTTCTAGTTTTTTTATCTTTCATTAAATTCTTATCCACGTGTTTATAGATTAGAAATCTTAATAAAGATTTTCATTGTAACTGAAATTCTAAATCAATTCCTTACATCAAGGATAGTGCGTTTCCTTTATCGCATTCGAAATCTGAATAGATAACGATCGACAATTTAGATTTGTTCTGCGAAAATAAAACACGAGCCTTCTAATCTTTCAGCATTAATTATTCAACTCGAGCTTTACTTCTTTGAAACTGTAAAAGTGAGCAAGCACTAAATCGAGCTAAAGCTCAGGACATTCTTCTTAAAAGCACTTATCCAAAGAGTTCTCTTCAAACAGAAGCCAAGTTTGGTGCTAACGAGGTACCGCTACCAAATAAAAACTGTTTCCAGAGCGAACTTAATAGAAGTCGAGAAAACTAATTTTCTTTTTCTAGTATTTTTTATTTCACTTTTTACGTCAGAAAAAACACCGAAAGCGCGTTTATGCTCCTTTCACCTAAGAAGCGACAGCTGCACTGAGAGGCAAACACCTATTTACGTTGTAATGAACGGAAAGATCTCCAGAACTCACGACACATTTTCTCATGAATCTTTAATGCGCCCATACTGTTAACTCACGAATTTCGGAAGCTCGTGTTTTTCGGGACTGTTCTTATCAGTTCCGTTAGTGGAGGTTTCACGATGAGCAACGTATTAGATTCGATTTTTCAAATTTTCTGTGCATCGCGATTTGTATTTTTCACGTTACAGGGAAGAAGATAATTTATTAAATGAAGTGTTGAAAAGCAGGCTGTTATTTATCAATTTTTGGAGCATTCGCGCGAGCTTAAGCATCTTTTGCATTAGAGTGGACATCAAGATAGGAAGCTAAATCGCTGATTTTGAGTCTTGTTTATGGCATTTTCAATCAAGTGGGATAGCTCCTTTAGTAATATACATGCTACTACAGCGTATTTCCAATTTTTCAACGACAAAAAGTTACCTGTGTTTCGAAAGAATTGCGCGTATCTGCGATCTTCTGAATTAGAAATTGGCATCATGTTCTACGTAATTAATACTTTTCCTAAACTTTTACAATGAGGTAAAGAACTAAAGATATCTAACACGCACGTGTGATTCCTTTACTGCGATGACTAACATGGATAACGGCTGAATAAAATTGAATGTCCTTCTTTTAAGAAATGGTATACCTCTGCGGATGTCTGCACTAGGAATCAATAGAATATTCTATATAATTATTCCTTTTCTAGCCTTCTTACAATCAGGGAAGAATTAAAATGCATGTAGATATCTATATTTAAATGCATGTAGTACATACATAGTACAGTATAATGCAGGATGGGGAACCGTTTTGCACAGAAAGGCCTCATGACATTCGGCAGTTGGGCAAAAGGCCACACGAACAGAATCTTAAAGGTAATTGTTCTTTAATTATTATTATATTACAGGCAAGCATATTATTTCAATGTAAATTGTAAATAGCTGGTAATTCCGCTTAAAAATCTCAGAAAGGCCGCAGGTTCCCCACCTCTGATACTGTGAAAATTAGTGAACATGTGTTTTTTTTCATTCACATGCATTTTTATTTAACTTTATATTTTTAATAATCAAGCATTTTCGACTTATATGCTATACTATGTTTTTTCAGGCATATCATTTCAAAGTTTTATTAGAAGCAATTCAAGTGATTATATAGTGTTGTAACTTAGAATTTACCTCGCTTAAGCACCATTTATAGTGAATGATTATGATTTTTGAGTCATATGTCAATGGAGAAACTTCATGGTGATAAAACTTAATGGATGCAATTCTTTTTCATACTCAACATGTCCATTGTTGTCCCCGTTCGAAATCAATAACAGTTACACTTTTTTCTTACTGAATTTCATATTTGAAAAGTTTCTCGTTCTATTCCTAAGTTTCTATAAAATCATAACTACATTGCCAATAAAAAGGAAATTAATTTTCTGTAATGTCTTCCGACCAAACCTGATGTGTTATTTAATGAAGCATTGATTTATTCAGCTGTGGGAAACTGATCGAGTTTTCATCACGATTTTCACATTTTATGTCCGCAACTACTTATAACATCTGAGTGCTTATTTATTTATTGCAGACAAATGATAAAACAACGGTATTGTTACGACACTGAATAGCTACGGAATATAAATTATAGAGTTATGGGTTTACGATTTATCCATTACTTTTAGAAAAACCCAATATACAGTTAGAATAAAAGAAAAAGAATCCACGCATGAATCTCCGTTAAGGAACGGAGATCATTCGAAAGTTGCTAGACGAGTCAAAGGCAACTGATTTCGCTTGGAGAAAGGTCGATCTTCTTTTTACCTACACTGGCATTTTCCCTTGTAAAGTTCGAAGGTTCACGAATCCAGTGGCTCAAGGCACTCATTTTGATGTTTATTTTATTCACTTATTTACTTTTTCATTCATTGGTTCATCCCACTGTACTGGACATTGAAATTTCTTCTGCAGTTTCTTCGAACTACAACGACATGAATGGTATCGGTAGTTTAGATAGTTTATGTGTTGATAATAAATAACAGGAGTTCCACAACACGTTCTGGATGTTTATCATGAAAATTAATGACTAGGTTCAGTGTAAGTACTGCGGAATTAGTGTAATTATTAGTCAAGGGCTATCACGGAAAGACAATTGTATTTTCAAGATTGATAGCTAAAAGACTACGTGCAGTAGTAGGGTCAAATGAATGCTTTGTGAGAGTGCTTCGTGATTTCAATGAACATCGAAACTTGTACCGATAAGTCAGAGAAAATGAATATCTGCTTGACACGTCAAAAAATGGTTTATGGGAGTGTTTCAGGAATACAGAAAATTGTACCTGTCATTCAAAAAACAAAATATCTGAACGTTACACAAAGAGTGGAGTGCAAGTGGAACTGATTAAAAGAGAAAAAAAATATCTGGGCGATGTTCAAACATATGAAAAATGTACCACGGGCAATTATTCGAAAAAAGCATTATTTTTAAACCAGGTTCTGAATATGAGAAAGCAACAATTTCATTTTCTACAGGAGAATCTTGGAAATACATTCTTTTATACTATTCATTTCTTATTATGTGTATTTATACACTACTTTTTTAGCAATGGTTGTACGTTATTTAAGTTTGTAATTTAAATTTTTCTGTTTATATTGTGAAAAAGAAACCCAGGCAAGAAATGAAGAGTATTACATAATATTCCAGCTACCGATACCTTTTTCGGCCATGGCCAATCGAGACGAAAATAGTTCATAAACAAACAACTGCCTAAAACACAAAACTTTAATGGTAATTTATTTCATAGTGAATGTGATTTATAATACCATGATGATATAATAAATCAAAATTTTAAGTTAACATATGTAAACAAAATTTTCACATTTTTTGAAATCTCAAGACATAGACTATTTTGTATGATTTCATGAAGCTAACATTAAAAAAAATTGCATCCTCAAGAAAAAATAAATATTTACAAGTGTTGCATTAATGATAAAATTTCTCACGTATATCATGTAGAATGTATTTCAGTTCATGAATATTCATCTAAATTTATAAAATATGAATCATGTAATTAAACATAATGCCAGAAAAATTGGTATTAAAATGACTTTATTAAATTCTCAGTGTATAAGTTTGAATATTAAATTTATCTTTTGAAGAGTTTATACAACAGTACTTCATGAATACCAGTAAATTTATTTCATATGTTAAACGAATTTTATAAGAAAATTTAATTATCTTTCAATATCCGGACAAGTTAATAAAGCACAATATTTTATTAAAATTACATTTCGTTAAAAAATGTCAATATCCTTCCTTAGATATTTTTATACAGCGGGTTTTGAAGCAAATACTTCGTATCAAATTAGGTAAATTATTATGGATTGGGAATTAACTCAACTGCTACACAGTTTAACTGAAGATAATATGCCATATTTTTATAAACAAACAACAGATAATGTGAAGGTGGCATTTAAAAAGTACAGGACTATTTTTCCACCATCATTTAAACTGATAACTCTTAGGTTTAACGATGGAGATTTTTAAGATCTCTGTACTTTTGTGGTGTCATTCCATTGAAGGAATTCCTTACAACTAGAGAAATATGCTTAAAAATGTATTAAACATAAATGAGAATTGATTTTCCACGAAACAGTATATGCTGTATCGAACTTAATATTTATGTTTCTAAAAAATTTGGCTTAGATCTAAGAAATTCAATCAACAGAATCACTATTTATTTAAGACTTCATTTTGTGATTTAGTGGGTAGATTATATACTGTTTCGTGAAAATGGATTTTCCACGAAACAGTGTATAACGTTTCTAATTTAATGTTTATGTTTTTAAATAATTTGGCTTGGCTCTAAGAAATTCGATATGCAACACCAATGTTTATTTAAAATTTAATTTCGAGATATAGTCACTTGTAATCCTAACTGGTTTGATTTAACATACTGAATTTAAGGAATTATCAGATTTCCCTGAAGAACACAAAAAATAGTTAATTTCGAAGACGAAAGAATAAGTTTAAATTGGGGGAATATATTAATGTACTTCTACTGCACGATATTAAATTGAAATAAAATATTCTTAAAAAGTTTTAATACACTATGTACTGTGGTTGGATTCTTTTTAAACATCTAAATGAAAATATTATTTCTTCTAAGGGATGAAATTTGATTTTTAAAATCTTGAAACTGATGGCAGAAAACTCGTTATTATGGGTTTGTTACATCAAACATTTCATTAAGAAAAATACAAAATAAAAGAATGAATAAAGAATGACGTTTAAATAACATGTTTTAAACCTGAGCACAAAGTATGAGATGTATTAACTCTGAAATATAAGGAATAACTTTAGTTTAAAGATTCAGAAACAAAGAAAGTTACGACATTTTTTAATTAGATTAATAGCTTTAATCAACGTTTTGTATTCATAGCTAAATGTAACTCAATAATAAACTGCGCACAAATGTCTTTTAATTCATTTTATTTCTTTTTCTGTAATTTATCTCTTTTACTTGTATTATATTCATTTTTAAATAAATAATTTTTGAATTTAATGTGCGCTCCAGCATACAATACAAAAAATGAAAAAAATGTAGTATCAAAATTGTTGTTAATAGCACATCACTTTAAAGATTCAAAAACAAAGAAAGTTGTCGGTTACGATATTTTTTAATTAGATTAATAGCTTTAATCAAAGTTTTGTGTTCATAGCTAAATGTAACTAAATAATAAACTGCGCCTAAGTGTCTTTTAATTCATTTTATTTCTTTTTCTGTGATTAAACTCTTTTACTTTTATTATATTAATTTTTTTAAAGTATTTTATTTTGAATTTAATATGCGTTCCAGCATACAATACAAAAAGTGAAATGATGTAGTATCAAAACTCTTGTTAATAGTTTTGTAGCACATAATGCCTTCGTTTAATTACTAATATTTTTATTTGTCTGTGCACTTTTATCACGATCTACATGCTTTTAGTGAAAATAAAACCTAAAAATCCCAACAAAATATTATTATATTTTGGAATTCAATAAAAGCAGAGTAATAAAAATTCCATCTTCTGAATCCGACCTACGCAAAGACTTGATTATTGATATCACAGAATGCTTACCAAGAAAACTCACTTTTAAGCATTAAAAAAAAGAAGAAAAACACATGTTTTGAGAATGTTTTCTAAAATGTCTCAGAACTGAAACCAATAGGGTGTATCAGATTCTGATTTATTCATATTTAATGCGCAACCTGTGAAAAATACATATTTTTCCTGTAATCGATGAAAAAAACCATGAATCAACACAAGTTATTTTGAATTCATCACTCTTCTTGAAAGTTAGTCCAGGTTAACTATAGGAAAGTAATTGAAAAAATATACTCATGACCTCACCAAACCAAACCATCAATTTTACTTTCTACAGAAGTTAATCAATTCAAACAGAAAGGAAAACTCTTTCGTGATAGACTAATCTTGGGAAACTAAACAAAACCAACTCGACATAAGCAGTGAAATAAAAAAAAATCTATATAATTCAATCAAAAACAAATGAAAAGAGAAATATCTGGAAGCAAAACGTGTGATGCACAATTTTTATTTTGTTTACTTTGTTCGATTATCCATTCTATTTTGGCAGATTACAAATGGCAGACGATTATTTTTTCTATCTATTTTGTTCCGAACCGTAAATTTGTTTGACACATTACAAACTTTTTCCGACTGGTCATGTAAGAAACAAAGACGGTAATTGACCATGCTTATGATACATAAATAATATACAGATATGGATATGAAAGGTTGAAATAGAGATAACCGAAAAGGAATTTTTTTAATGGCACTGATAATACTTTCGATTGTTTTCTCATGACGGGTTTAGCGCCTCTGGTGGCGAAATTGCTTTATTTTCACTTCCTCATCGTGAGGTTTCTTTGTTCCTCGGGCATCATGGAATCTTGGGGCAAAAGATAATCTTTAAAATATCCATCAACTCGGAACTCTTTCTTTTGTGATTATTCAAATATGCCAGAAAGATAAGCGAAGTTCATATATCAACCTATCTAATGAAATGTCATCTCAACTATTCGAATTAAATAAGAAAGTAGCATGCAATACTTTTCAGGTAAATCAGTTTTATTTCTTAGAAACCTGAAAAAAGTGTGGATGTGTTCATTTTGGCTATCATATTAGTTTTGAAATTCGTAACTTCTGATTTATAGTTACGGATTTTAAAATGCAGTGAAAGCTCTTGATTACGTTGCTCTATAGTTCTTTCTCGCTAATATGTCGCTTTGTCTTAGTTCTGATTCATTCCTATTCATGTCAGGGTTAAAAATATCTATGTAACGTCGCAGGTATTCGACGCATCTTCTAAAACCTTCTAAATTTTTTTAAAGATATAAATTCCATTCACATTGACTTATTTATAATTCAAAATCAGACGCCACTACAATTGAAACTAACAGAATTTCCATTAGAAACAGAACAAAAATTTAGAAAATTTTTTAAAAAATTAGAGAAAAAAATTCATTACAAACTTCTTTTAGAAGAAAGAAAAATCAATATTAAACTGCTGTAACAAAAACTGTCGTTTTAACTTATATCTGTTGTACTCGTAGTAAAATTATCTAAAATATCACAATGTATCCCCATTTACGAGAATTACACGTCGTTACATGTTCTGAGACAAAAGTTAAGGAAAGAAGAAATATCTTCTGGCTGATTAAGAAGGTTTATGAGCTTTAAGTTATTCGAAAAAGTTTTAATTTTGAATAAAATCTGTGTTTTAGAATTTATTCATATTGTATGAAATTATAAGTAAATAATATACCAAAATAATAATGAAATCACATTAAAATATGCCTACACTATTATGAAATGAGTCCCTTGAATGACGCAGTAAATAAGTTTTACTGTAATTACTTTTTATGGCATGGTTAAATACGTGGTGGGAAATTGTAGAAACTTGAATAATTTAGAATTATATCCTGAATTTATCTTCGATCAATAAAACTGACGAAGAGGAAGGAAAATTATTAAAATATATTCATGCCAAACACAATAATGCCATAGTTTTTAATATCCCAAAGATATAAAGAACGGGAACGTTTATTTATTATGTAACATATATAATGCATTGTAAGGTTGTATGTTTTAATATGCAAGTACAACCTAGAACTTTTATACTAAATATTCTATTAGGAGATAAAAGAATCTGAATTGATCCTCACATTCATTTCATAAATGATTTTCTTTTAGTAAAATAAAAAAATCAATTTAATTGTATGGATTCGACATTTAAGTAAATGTCTCTTTAGCTAGAGGTGTATTTTTTGCTCTGTCAGTTGTTATTTATTTGATTAAATTTCGTCAATTTTATTGATCAAAGTAGAAGGAGGCTAAATAGTAAATGTACCTGAAGATCTTAGCTTAATCAGCAGAAAGAAGCATTTAATGCTTATTCCGGTTCTTAAACATTCCCAAAGTCAATTCGGAATATAGACATTATGATTTTTATTTTAATTAAGTCTTCATTACAATTTCATTAATGTATTTTCACGGATTACTGAATGAATTTAGTGCTATTGAATCATTCATAAGTCTTTCAGAATTAGATCAGGAGAGAGGAAAATCTGTGTTTCTATATAATAAAAGCGATTCTTCGCAGATTCGACTTCACTAGCCTAAGGAAAAGCAACCAATAAAAAATGCATGTTTATGTATATTCATTTAATTCAGCTTATTTATATAATAATCAACGTATTTGTCTTGCATATAAGGAATGCTTCTTAGATCTCCACGTTCTGCTTATAAATAAGTCATTTCATTTTTATTATTAATTAAGAACATACCCTGATTACACTATTAAATAAAGATTACTAATTATACTTTATTATTAATGCTGTATGGTACAATAGTTCTTACGATTTTCTTGGAAAACTGGCTTTTTTAGTTTCCAAAGTTCACTGTTCCTTTTCAAAGATTGTCACTATACAAAGCAAAACATGCCAAAATCTGCATCATGAGAGTTTTTAGAGTGGATTTGATTTGCTGAATTGGAAATTCAGAAAGTGGATTCAACTTCACAGAAAAAATAGAAACCAAAAAGAAAATGTTTGTTTGGTCGTATTTATAGTGTACTCAACGTAGCTGTCTCACATGCTTCCTTGAACTTCGCATTCTTTGGATAAATAATCTACTTCACTTTTGTTATTGAACAAAAACAAAGATTCGCTAGTAAATAGAATTTTTAATGCTATCATTAAGGCTGTATCGTATTATTAGTTATTATCATGTACTTTTAGGCCAAGCGGTTTCATTTTATTTATCAAGGAACTTTGGTTTTTTTTTTCAAAAAATGTTTTCTATGTGAAGAAATGTATATCCGAATTTGCGTCATAAGAGGTTTTTCAGAATGAATTTGATTTATTAGATTAGTGCCCAGTTTGATGCTACAAGACAGATACTAGGAGACAAGAGATCTTGTTATTTTTCAATAATATCTCTTCCCCAATCTGTTTAATAAAAGCTGCTTATTAGCAGCATCATAGAATTTAAAACATAAACGTTATAGCAGTTATAATATGATCGATATCTATTCTTATTTAATTCGTCTAAAGTAAAGTGCCTTACGCGCAAAGTAATTTTTATTATGTTTAATTCAAAGGACCATACTTTATTTTTCTTTATAAGCTATGAAGGTCAGTAGACAATACTTGATATTACATACGCAAATGCAGTTCACATTTATGAAAGAATCTTTTACAATTTTTATAGCCGTAGGAATAAAAAGTATGATTATAGGGGTTAAAGAAAGATTCTTTATGAGAACAAGAAACGTACTAAATCTAAATAACAATGAATTAATTAATGCTTGATGGTCAATTACGGAATAATAATTATACAATGTATCAAGAAAAAAAATCATTAAAATGTAAACGCCCATTACTGAAAATTGTCTTTTTTTTAAATCAGTACATAATAAAGACATTTTATGATTACCATGCCTAAATTTTACGAGTTACGCTTTCTTTTTTTGTAGTTCAACATTTTTATTGACACGTCGGTCACCAGTGACCGACAATAAACTTTCAATTTTATCTGTTTCTCATACCAATGACCGGATATCCAAAACTAACTTTTTTTTATAGTTCGGCAGTTAGTGATTTTAAGATTGTCTTACTTGTGCTATTTTAAAATGACAAAAAAGTAAGTAAAAAATTCTCCCTTTAAAATAATATCACATTCTGGCAAATAAAATTTTAAAAGAATATGGATTTATTACAGCAATTATCCAACTTTTGATAGACATATGTTTGCGATTTTTGGGCCAAGTCCTAAGTGTGGACATTTGCAGAAAATAATACAATTATTTAAAAAATGATTTACTGTTCAAATAAAATAATAATGTTGTGTTCCTTGTATGTTCGAGAATAATCAAATATTAAGCTTAGAAAATCATTCATTTTCGGAATCACATAACAAAGCTCTTAGGTATGCCAGTAATATTTCACCTGCCAATTTCAGATAGTTTTCAGTTCGTGATAACTCTTAAGTTAAAATTAAAATAAGACCATAATGTCTTCTTAATACAGTTTAATTTTCCTGTTTTCTGTAATTGAAGCATTTTTTGAAGTTAAATTTTTAGATTAATGGTTTAGTAATTTTTCTACTGGATTGCACACAGAAAATGATGTCCAAGACGCTTTGATTTACAGAATTTTGTTCAAATATCACACACTTTTGGCCATAACGAATTAAAAAAACATTAGCGCCGCCTTTGGAGTCGAACATTAGGATCAGGCAATCATTAGACGTGTTGCAAACTTAATTAGATTTTTGCAAATTGCATGTTTATCCCAACTGCTGGAAGCACAGTTCTACCATTCAACTTGATGCAAAACTACATTTAAATTCATGTAAGTGAGTGTTAATTTTCATCAAAAACTTTTAAGGCAGCAAGTTTAACTCACAAGTTTCATATCGATTCCAAAACGAAATCTATTAAAAATTAGCGGAAACCAAATTTGCTTAATTTTACGCATCATGGACTTAATACATCAATAACAGATTTTTAGAATGGATAATAGAGCTTTCTTGTTTAACCTTGAAATAACCTTTGCTTGTTTTAAACAACAAATCATTCATAATGTTAAATTATTTCTAATATAAAATAATTGAGTAACATGAATCAACAAAAAGTAATTACTAATTGAATTTGGATTAAAAATTGCTTGTGGTATCTAGTATCATATATTTTACCAAATGATAACAATTGCTTAACTCTAAAAACTATCAAGAAAAAATAATAATCCTTTCACGTTTTAATTTACCTGATCGAAACTCCATTAACGTTTTGAGCCATTACTTCAAAGAAAAACAAGAGCCCTAACTGAGTGACCCCCAGCTAAAATTGAATAGTGCAATGCTTTCTGTTTATTTATTTTCGTTTTTGCCACACTTGTTTTTGTTTCCCTTCCCTGTGCGGTACATTTCCTTTTTGCCTTTCTCCTGTCAATAACAGATTTGGCGACTTCATCCAATGGGAAAATAAATGGAAGCTAGCTCGTCGAGTGTATAAGTTCATATAGATCAGAAGCAAAAGTGGATAAGGTTCCCCCAAAGGAACTTTTCTTTTTGTTGTTGGGCCTTTTTATTTAACGTGATTGAGAGAGGAGAGAATGTTGCCAAGGAGGTTTGAAAACTGCAAATTGTATAAAGAAAAGTTTCCTCTAAGTGAAGGAAAGAATGAATCAATAAAGAAACATATTAAAAAGAAATGGAAAGGTATTAGATATAAACTGAAATATTTTATTTCAGCTATGACTGTTGAACAACTCTTGAATTTTAAAGAATGCAATCTATTCTAAGTAAAATAAATAGCTGCTTTGAAAATATGATAAATCATTTGTAGTCTGTTAAGATGTGAATTACTATGAGTCCTGCTTAGAGTAGCATTCTTTCGAATATTTTTCTGCTCTCTTCATTTTTTCTAAACATTTCAGTAACTGAATGCTACTCTATCTTATTTATTTTTTCCAGCATTGTATTATGTTGATACAATGCAACCTTCATTTAGTAGTTTCCGAATTAAAATTCCTCAATTTCTTATGTTCTATAGATGTATACAATAGATTATATAATAACGCAACAAATGGTAAAAATCTAACAACTATAAGGAAATGAAACCAGAATAATTAATATAAGAAAATTTCGAAACATGTAGAAAAAATATTATTTACTATAAACGCGTTTAAAATTCAGATTTTGTAAGAATATCTTTCACAACGATTTACTCTTTTGTGTTTTTGTAAGGCTAATATGGTCAAGGGTTAAGGTTACTTCAGGGCCGGCGATGTCAAGGTTCCATCTTAGAACCGCAGTGTATGGGGCCTGCTGCACGTTAAATCATGAGCAGAGGCCAATCATCCTTCCGCTGGTGTAGTGGGGAAGTTTGGAGAAGGGGGCGCCAGCTCAGGTGTCGTCCTTGTCATCGGACTGCGATTCAATGTTACGAGGGCTGTTCCAAAGTTGTTTGCTTTAAACGGGACGTTAATATAATATAACTAAATTTTACGATTTTGTTTTGATGTCAATATTTTCTATAAAATATTTTTTTAATTTGCAGCGCACTAATAAAATCGTGCTTTTGGAAACCTGATTTATTTTATTTATTGAAATGGGAATGTCCAAAATATCATTTAATGTTTACTCAAACATATAATATCTTTCTCTAGAGTTAATTTTAGATATTTTTACAAATTCTAAAAGTTATCAAATTTTGGAAATAATGTAAAAATTAACTCATAAACCCAAAATCGCCTGTAAATGTTATACTTCTTTTCTTACTTTTTACCTTTTCTTGATAATTTTTATACATTTTGTTGTTAATCCTTCTAAGTATATTTTTTATTAAGGTCACAAAATTTCTTCGGAACAATACATCTATAATTCGGACAGTCAATTAAGTACATCTAACATTCTGTTTTGATATCAGCTTTCAAAATATGCCTAGAAGGCATATCAAAATTCAAATTTTAATCTGTAAATTTCAAATGAAGTAGAGAAGTGAAAAAAAATTAATTCAGCGAATTTATTTTTTACTATCATCATTCAATTTGTTGTCTTTTTACACTTTGAAATGCCCAATAAAAGTTCCTATTCAAATGTTCCACTCTTAGAAGTCATTGCTACTATCCAATAAGTTACGCGCAACTGATTTAGCAATTCGTATTTTTACAACAAAAATACTTTAAATCCAGATAATTTACTGCTGCTCATTGAACCTTAAAGAGTACATCCCGATAATGAAGATAATGATAATGAAAATATCTTCTCATATGCTCGCTTTTATCCGAAAAATTTCATGGTAGACTTATCACTTAGACAACTTATCACTTTCATCACTTAGACAAGAAAATGTTTGACACGTGGTGAATCTTTTGTTGAAGGCTGATAAGTAGGAGCTACCTTTTATATGTCGGTTAGCAAGACAGTGGATCAGAGAGACGTTTTCTGGTCTGATGAACGATATCGTCGTATCGCAACGGAAAATGGTAATGGTGTGTGACAACAACAGTGGAGAGGGAATGTAGACCTGTATTCAATGAAAGATATTAAAGCTTCAAAACGACTTTTAACCATCCCCCTCACTTTCAAGCGTATATTTTTCAGCGCAGTAAAACAATGGCGGATAATAGTTGTTTCTCTACTTCAGTGATTTTAACTGGGTTTTTTTCCCGAAAAGCATTTAAATTGTTTGTGTCAAGCCTCTGCATTTTTTTGCAGTTCCTGTCAAAGAGATTGCATAATCATTTTGAAAAACTAAGAAAAGTTTGTCAAACCTTCCGAAAACTTACTCTCAAATGTCTATTTCTTAACCCCTAAGCAGTTTCGCCCGAGCTCTGCTCGTGCATCGAATTATGTCATTTTTAAACTTATAAGTTAAAATTACGCCATTCTTAGGCGTTATAACTCGATACAAAAATGACCGGGAATCCATTAGCATCTCAACTGTTCTGTGGATATGTAGTTAAATCAATACGACAACGTATCCCCAAAACAGAAGAAATCATCTAATTAGAAAATACAAAAATCTACACTGTTAAGGGGTTAATCGAAAGTCAATTTTCCAACAGAAAGATGAATTTAATATTACACTATAATATGAATTACTCATATAATATCGGAGATCTGTCTCTCGGTAACGCTCTGACGTCACCAACAATAAAATTCGCGCCACAGCAATGCGAGACGTTAAACAACATTATTTCATTGTTAGAGAACCTAAATTTCAGTAATTTTAAATTTAAAAGAGTAATTGTCGTTCTAATTTCAAATTTAATAGCTCTAAAATAGTAAAATAAAATTTTCTATCGATTGATATGAAATTTATCTCGTTATGATCAATAGTTCCCGAGAAATTTTAAATTAAATTAATCACATATTTTATATTAATTTCCGTTTTTTTGATAGAAAGTAGTAAATTACGTCAGTGGTATATCATGCGCGTGATATAGTTTGGACGCCACGATGCATCTGATTATTTATTGCAATCGTGATGATATAATTTGATAATATGTTTTGGCAACGTTTGACAAACAGAGAAGTGAATTGTTTTGATTAGAATTTCGAAAAAGAATTCCTTTGAAATTTTAACTTTTGACTTACGTTTGACAAGCTGAGAATTTCTTCGTTATTGAATTATAATAAAATTGTTAAACAACGAAAAATACTTCACACGGAATGTTGTTTACCAAGAGCTCTTGGAATAAAGAAATATGCAAATAAAAAAATATTTCCTGTCATAAAATGTACGTCTATTTTGTTTTCAATCAATGTTAAACATTTCTCTCGCATATATGTCTATTTAAACACTTCAAATTTGACGGGAAATATCTCGAATGAAAAGGCAATTTGCACCCGTCATACCATGACGGGTGATTTTGTAGTTTCAGAGAATGTTGTAACTAAAAATCATAAGAAGATAAATTATGAGCTAAAAGGTACATTTCATAATGTTTTTGGGCGATACACAACTGCTGTCCCTCAAAAGATCTTAAAGAAATACTATTATTAAGAAAATGAATTTGCATTCATCAAAGGCATAGCATTTTTCCTCGGCTTAATTAGAAATTTGAGTTCACAGAAAGCTAAAATCGAGATAAATTGCCTTACCTTTTTCAAAGTTCGGACTTGGAACTATTTCTAGCAAATATTGGCTTCTCATATGTTTAAGAAAATTCTTACCGCCATCGATCAGTAAATGCTGTGTAAACTTTGATAGATGCCCTAAACTTAACACAAAGATTACTAGCTGCGATATGAAGCCATGTGACAAATCTTGAATGTCAAAACACGAGAATTCTCGTTAATGGTGAAACGGGGAAAGTAGCTGGAGAGCGAGAAAAGTTTAAAAATTAAGTCGCGTCATACCGTTGCGATAAATGACTTGACATCAATCACTGCGAAAATCAGTTACCGAGACTCGCGGAAAAAGAATAAATTTCTATCCTGATATTGGCAGTGGTCTTTAATTGATGGGGTACTTAGCGACATTTCATCTTCGACCACTTTCTTGCCTGATTTATGAGTTCTTCGACAATAATTCGTACTTTTATGGTTTTCTTTGTTGTACTTTCCCGCCAAATGTCAGGATCAATGGCGGTGGGTATAATTCAGAATTATAATAAAAAGAATTGGTTCTAGGAGTACGGGGAGGGGGGTACTCTTATTTCCTATGAACTTCTTCTCGACTAAATGAGTTTAAGATATGTCGACGATGGGAAAATGGCATTTGTGATGAAGTTTCATTTTTGTTTGGTTGCTTATTTTTTTCCCTCTAAGCTTTCCCATGTAGTTTTATTCTGCCACTTTTGTCAGTAATATTGTTTTAAATTAGTTTTCAATTAAAAGAATTATACAAAAGGAAACATGTGCGTATACAAAAGGAACATATATTCAAAAGGAAGCATATATACTTATGCAAAAGCAAAAATTCTAAAAAAAAAGATCAAAAGAATTGAGCCAATAAGAATGGGTGGTTATAATTTCCAATGATTTTCTTCTCGAATAAATGAATTTAAAATGGGAGAATGACATTTGTGACGAATCTTCAAGTTTGTCTAGATTTAACTGTCCCTTTTTCTTATCTTTGGTATGATTTTACTTTTAATTCCCTTTTCAATGAGCATGAGTAATACAAACGAAAACTCCCCACGTAAGGAAATATACAGTGGATGACTGGGATATAAAATCTGTAAACATATTTCAAACTCTTTAGACAAGTATCAGCTGGATCCTAAACTAGAACTGGTGGTGTGGTAGTAAACCATTGTATAGGGATACAGTCAGGGACAACTCAAGTGACAGTAAATAGAAATATATGGGGGACCACATCACCGGTGGATGACATAACGCATCTGTTTGTGAGTAATAAAGTTATGGATAAAACTGTACAGCATCATGTAATTTTCATATTAAATGAAGCGTTTTATTACTCGGAATATAAATCACTAATATTTAAAACTAAATCATTTCCAAATATAGAGTGATTCGGCAGAATTAAAAAAATCAACTTAAAAGTGAACAATTCGCAACCGAATGAAGATAGAAAGATAACTTTCGCACAGGAGGAATTAAGGCAATACCCATTTTTTTAAAATCATGAAACAAGAAATTTTTATAGCACTGTTTACAGTTTCAACACCGAGATGTTATTGCAGCTGGTGGATTAATGCGTTAAAGGCAGTAAGACTATGAATGGATTAATATCCATTCTAAGGATCATCAATAACATCCAGATAATATTCATTGTGTCTTCCCTTATTTAGGAACATACCAACGGCTACCGACGAGAAACTATAGTTTTTAACAGCAGAAAGAAATATTTCTGTTTCTCCTACTCTGTAATAGCATCTGAAGTGGTGTTAAATATGGCTTCTTGTCTGACAGCTGAGCTCCTGAAGGGAGGATGACATACTGAACATTTATAAGTCATTGATTCGACCATTGTTGCTCCGACAACTGCTGAACAATCTGGTAGTTTAAACAGTAAATATTTTTACCAATAAATTCTGCTTTCGTGACAAAAAAATACCCGGTTTCCATTTCCATTCTTTCTCTTCAAATGGCATCTTTTTATCTTTATTCGCTAGCGAAATACTTATGAAATGCTCCGGATTCTCGAATCATCTGTATATCAAATACTTTAAAAAAACATAAAGATCGTATTGAAGACCACTTGACTGCCTTCGTAATGACCCACGCAGCAATTCCCGTACTATCAACTTGAGTTGTCACTGGTTAGCCTTTCACGAGATGGTCGCTTGCTGAAGTAAACCACGCTGAATATCATACGACTTTATTTTGAAGAGATACGAGACGTCACCACAGTCGTATTTATCACAAACCTATTATTTCTCCTTGACTTGTTCCCCATTCAGTGTATTTCTCCTTCTCAGCAAATATCCCTATTTGTATAAGGTCGATGGTCATCAGCTTTCTCTTGCTGGATGCACTATACTGTATTTCTGTCGCAAAAGAACATGAAATATTGACATCAGTCAAGAGACTAGCACAGGGTAGATCCAGGCAATTATTCGACTTCGGCAAGATTTGATTTCTGTTAATTGCATTGGGCTTGAGATAGGAAGATCTTAGGTTTGAATGCATGGAATTTATTTTCAGATTTCAGCGGAATTCAAACATTTTCAGGATAGTACACAATGAGACTGCTGATAACGACATTCTTGTCGTGCGATCACAAAGCCAAGTCCATGATCAATGTTCTTTGTGTGGTTCCGAAACGAGACTTTAATCACAAAATTTAAAGCAAATCAATTCGTGGAACTACTAGGCTCCTTTTTAAGAGAATAAACTACCTTGTTCCAAAGACGAGACCGAATCTCCTCGGAACGATACAACCGTAGCTTATTGGACAACTTCAAACGATCAAAGGAAATAGAAAATAATCTGGAATAAAAGGGGAAAGGAATAAAATAAGAAAAGATACGACATGGAAAAGAAGGAAAATAAAATTTTCCTTAAAAACTTTGGGCAGCCGTGCGCAAGCAAGGAAAAATCCCAATGCAAAACACAAAAAGAAAGAGAAAAAAATCTCTTATTTCGGAAAGACATTCGACCAAGTGAACGGGGGAATGTGTTTCACCCTTTGTCCATAGATTTTTCGTGCTCTACTGTTCTTTAATACCGCACAGAAATTCAGGAAAGACCTTGGAGAATTTGGCATTCGTGTGCGCGCAGACAAGAGATGTTAGGCTTTTTTCTTCTACGAAAGCTCTGCTCTTTTAAAGAAAATTGCATCCCTATATAATACGAAAGAACACACACAGATGAAAAGCGAATCAAGGTATCTGTCTGCCTGTCTAGTCTTCTGCATTGAACAAAAATCTTCTGGGAATACTCGATGGTAGAAAAGGAAATAAAACCTTTGGTTCTTCTTTCAAATATCATTAGTTGATCGAAATGTGTCTTTGTTTATAAACACTCTAGATTGCGTTTGTACTGATAAAAAATAAATTGATACAAAATACAACAACACCGCTTTATTTCCTTCAGTTGTATATATTATACAGAATATGCAGAATATTTTAGATTCCCGTGCACAGGTAAACAAAAGAAAAATTTGCAACACTACTGAATAAAAATGGTAAAATCACTCCAAGCTTTCAGATCTTTTTATAAACATAAACACATTTATATTTAGACTTCAATAAAATGAATTCTAAGAAAAAGAGCCATAAAACGTAACTTGTTTTACTAAACGATAAAAAGTAGCTTGTTTAGATTCTTCAGAAAATAAGCACTTTCTTGAAAAGTCAGTTGACATTTCAATTACATACCATAGTCGTTCAGTATGACGTGACGTCTATATTTTGCTCCGCTATTATCATTAAGTCTGTCTTTCAAAAAGAAACTGAGATCTTCAATCTAAACTGAGAAAGGAAGTTAACTAGAATTGTTTAACATTGTGGAAATGCTAACAAAAGAGGTATTTGATTTTTCTCCCTCTTTGATAAACAAAATTTTTAAATTCTGTTTAGCATATATTTTTTTGACCTGCAAAGAACGTGTTCCTCTTCTATATCAGGTTGAACGATCTGCGATTTTTGCCATAATTTCTGTAAAATAGATGTATTGTTCTTCAGGCAGTCCCAGATTTGAGTGATGGTTTGTAGAATTCTCTTATCTATGAATGCGCAGAAATGCAGAGAATAAAGAAAAGGGTTCATTTCCTTATTTTATCTGTTAAGTGGATTGTGGATGATCATTTAAAGGAAAGAGCTGTTGTTGTATTCAAAAAGTGGTTACTGCTAACGAATGATCTTCATATCCGTCTCTCTTTTTATATTTTAGTAAAAATCAAAGATTAAAAGACAGGAAATCAAATGCCTTTGTTTCCATACCTGTTTTAAACGGCATGTTTTAACTTAGTTTAAGAATATATCTGAAATAGCGATGGCCGTTACCGAAAGGTCTTTATAACGGCTTCTTTTCTAGTGCCATTTTGAGAAACAAGTATTAAGGAGCAGGTAACCAAATGTATCGTATCAGGTTAATTGCAATATTTTAATTCTGTTTAAATAAGACTTATATCCGGAATATCTATGGCCTTTATTGAATGGTTTTTATAACGGACTCTTTCCTGGTACTATTGTTAGAAACAAATATTAAGGAGCAGGTAACCAAATGTATTTTTTCATACCTAGGTTAACCATCATATTTTTATTCAGTTTAAATAAGTCTTATATCCGTAATGTCGAGGATCGTTATCGAATGGTCTATATAATCGTCTTTTTTCTGTTATAAAAATAAGGATTAAAGAAGCAGAAAATGAATGTATATGTTTTCATACTAGGGTTAAATGTTAAGTTTGAATTCAGTTTAAGTTTGTCTTATATATATATAAAATGCCTGCGATAAAGAGTTGTGAAAGGCATGAGTTTTTGTTTAATACTTTTTGCGAAAATTGTAGAAAATAAGAGTCTTTTTATTAGTCTTTATATGAAAGAAAAAGTGGAAGATATAAAGGGAATACTCAGCGAATCTGAGATGAAATGCATTAATGCCTTCACTTCATTGATTTAATATTCCACTACGAAAAATATGTTTAGATTTAAAATCTACCTTATAATTATTTTCTACTCAATAACTGATTCTGAAAAAACGTTTACACTTATGTTCGCAATTCATGATGAAAACAGATGGCGTACCGAACTTATGACAACATTGCAGAAAAATGCATAATGAAATGCACAGCAAAGTCAAGAGAGTCCCGCGGAAACTCTTCATCGGCATAAAGATGCTCTTCCCCTTCCTTTTTCTGAACTTCTTCGATTTTTCCTTTTCTCAGTTCGCTTTTTAAATTTTCTTCTTAAACAGAAGACGGGCTCAGAAACAAAATGTTAAAAGACCCAGGCATCATCCGCAAGATCTTGTTCCAATATTTGAACGCTGGTCAAAGCAAGAACTTCTCAAGACCCCTGCCTTTGCCTCCATATATCTATTTTACCCACCTAAGCCCCGAGCTGTAACACAAGATAAAACTGAACTCACAAGCCTAGCTTATGTTTTTGCAAGCACTGCTCTTTTTTCTATCTTGGTTTTGTTTTTGAATAAGGTAGAGTAGCATGGCGTGTGCATTCGACTCGAGCTATAATCTCTAGTGTAAATATGCATCGGGTTTTTCTTAGCTTTTAGTTCTTTTTATATGCCTTCTACGTACCTGTCTTTGCCTTCGTAAAAGAGTCAAATGGAGGAATAGTTTTTAAAAAATGGGAAAATATGAAGTCTCGTTGAAATACATATATATATGCAGTTTTTGCGAGTATTTATTTTCTTCGCTCACTTAATACTCCGAGGAAAGTTTTTCAGACTAAATTTTCATGAAAATATACTGCATTTTAACATTTATCCGTTTCTGAAGATATTTTTATTTTTAACTTAATCCTTGGTTCACTAGATGCTTTTCCTGAAGTAAATATCGAAATGTTATGAAACATAAAATATTTAGGCTGATGTATTTTTCGGATATTTTATGTATGGTGTTTTTAAGTGCATGCTATTAATTAAATATTTACTATAGAGAGGCTTGGTTGTGTTATTTCATAGCAAAACAAATAATTGCGCAAACTATCTTTTCATGTTTTAAGCCACCGAATTTTTATGCTGAATGAAAATGAAAGACATGTTTAATTAATACTGTATGATAATACTATCGACGGGGAGCAATTTATAAAAGTGCCAGTGCAGTTTATAAAAATTATTGTGTTTACTGTTTTAAAAAGCACATTCACGAGAAGCAATAAATTAGCACATAGTTCCACTTTATAAATAAAACGTAAAAGTACTAATTAAAGTTGTGAACTTGAAGTTGTTTTTCTATATTATTGCTATCTATATTTTCAACTGCTTTTTTTCTACATAAAAATGCCTTTTCTTCTTTGGTAATTGATTCAGATTTTTAAATGTCCCAATAAGTGTCCAATTATAAGAAATATATGATCACCTACTCATTTGCTATGACAATTCTTCGAATTTATATGTAACGTAATAGGATGTACAGGCTATTTGTATTTTTCGAAAATAAGTATAATAAAAATTTGTATTTTATATAGAATAATATATAGTATTATAAATAGAATAATAAAAATTTGTATTTTTTCGATAATAAATAATAAAAAAATAGTATAATCATTATTTCTTTAAGCGTGAGCTATTATCCGTTACATAGTCGGATATTATAAACAGTCTCACTCTATGTACTTACGGACAAATTAAGTTCTTAACAATCTATGGTTCCATAAAAGCATATAAACAATTTTTGGTTCATTGCAACATCATTTGCAAACGTTTATTACTTTTTGAGGCATAAAGTAAAGAAGCATTTACAGGTATAATCACAGGGTTTCGGAAAATACAGCTCTCCCATCAAACAACAATTCGAAATGCGTCACCCATACTAACCGAAGAGATTACTGTGAAGAGTTCACAACTGATCATTCCGATTCCAAGCCCTGATACACTTAAAGAAAGATATTCTCATTAGAAACAATGCAATGTCTCCTATCTCCATTCTCTGCTCAATTGTTTTCCCTTAAATGATCCTCGGGCTTTACTGCCTTGCTGATCCGCCATGAAATTCCACCAGATTCAGCAAATCGCCACCAACCAAGAAAGAAACCGACACCATAAAAAGAGACCGGATTTAATCGCATTTCTGAATGACAGGAAATCGCAGAGAATCGGGCAGCTCCTAAAAGAAAGCAGAATGTTCGAAACAGAACGTGAAGATGCACCCAAACGAGCACCAACAGCCCCTAACAGTCTTTGAAGAAGAACATAAAAAAAGAAGAGAGGAACACACTGTTTCTGTTAAGTGGAAAGAGACACGAGAAACTCAAGAGGAAGAAATCGTGGCGGATGCCTGTCCACTCAAATAAGGCTCGGAGCTGCAAAAGGGCTAATGCGAAGTATTCATTGATTATTAAGAAGGAGTAAAAATAAGAAAAAGCCCAATGCAGGAAAATCATCTTGCGTAGCGTGAGGAATGGTTTTATACCTGAATAAACGTTGATGTGGAATTCTGTTGCGTTTTACGCCCCTCAAGAGGTTATGTTCCCAACAATGTGGAAATAAAAATTGTGAGGCAAAGAAGTGTTTTATGACTATGAAGATGACTACCTTATATTGAGGTCTTTATGACTTCAATTTCCTTCCTCAATATATTATGAACTCTGATGTAGTAAATTTTCTTTTGTTATAGATACGTATGATAACTCTCCAATCATTGGATATTTAAGTTAAGTTATATTAAAGAAGCAACACGAGGGCTATTTTGGGGCGGCTCGGGAAATTTTGAACCACGGACAGATAGTGAAGACGACACCTGATCTGGCATCCCCTCTCCAAACTTCCGCACCAAATTTATTGCGTTAGGGATGTTTTTATATTTTATATGAAAACAAAGAGCCTTCATTTTGTCATTCTTTATTTTGTAAGTATCATTCGCCACACTTGGCGGTTGAGTACATGTAAATCAAGCTATTCTCTCCCCACTGAGGTGGGTCAAACCACGTTTGTACTCCCAGCTCTCTTGTATTTAAAAGTACAGCCCCTGTTCGAGCAATGCCTGTATCATTTTATTGAACCTAATAAATCTCGTCCTCCACATGCTGGTGGAGTGGCTCTCTCCCCGCTTGTCCTTTCCCGGCCGCATATTTACAAACCCTACCCTGATAGAACTGAGGCAGGAAATCAGTCAATATCATTGGCTACGAGGAGCAGTGACGTCGTTTTCAGCTCTCGCACAAAGCGTACGGCAATCGTAACAAAACAAGAGTCCTCCTACTTTTCTTCTCCGTTTTCCCACAGTTGAGCACAGAAAACATTCTTCCGTGGGTTGTAATATTTTTAAAAATGCTATTATTTTTAAAAATATCATAAAAAATAAAACAACCCACACTGTAAGAAATTATACTAATGAAAAGTACACGCACAAGAGCAAAGAACGACGTCATCGGCTTTCGGCGAAGCGAGCCAATCATATTGTCCGATTTCCTGCCTCAGTTCTATCAGGGTAGGGTTTGTAAATATGCTTTCCGGCCTTAGACCCTTCTTGAGCAGGCCGGGCCAGTGTGGGTATTTTTGCACCACACCAGCGGGAAAACGTTTGGCCTCCTACGTATGATTTAGCGTGCAACAGGTCCACATACACTGAGGATAATCAGTGGAATTCGGTTTTCGAACCGAGTAAGTTTGGATATTCGGTCATTGGTATGAGACACAGTTAAAATTGAAAGTTGATTGTCGGTCACTGGTGACCGACGTGGTACTAAAAATTTTGAACTACAAAAAAGAAAGCGTAACTCGCAAAGTTTAGGCATAGTAATCATAAAATGTCTTTATTATGTACTGATTTTAAAAAAAGACAATTTTCAGTAATGAGCGTTTACATTTTAGTGATTTTTTTTCTTAATACAATGTATAATTATTATTCCGTAATTGACCATAAGCGTTAATTCATTCATTGTTATTTAGATTTAATACGTTTCTTGTTCTCATAAAGAATCTTTCTTTAACCCCTGTATTCACACCTTTCATTCCTAGAGCTATAAAATTTGTAAAAGTTTCTTTCATAAATATGAACTAAATTTGCGTATGTAATATTATTTTCTACTAACCTTCATATCTTATAAAGAAAAATAAAGGATGGTCCTTTGAATAAAACATAATACAAATTGCTATGAGGGTAAGGTACTTTACTTTTGAAGATTTAAATAAGAATAGATATCGACTATATTATAACTGCTATAACGTTCATTTTTTAAATTTTATGATGCTGCTAATTTCCGGTCCCGAAACCGAAACCCTACCGCTAGGCCACCGCGGAATCATTGGATATTTAAAGGAAACACATATGTATTTGGACATTCAAACAAATCTTAATTTCTTGTATGTGGAAACTTTAGAAAAGGATTTATAAAAGTAGGGATAAATAATAAATGAAATTTATTACATTATGGACTTGATAAAACATTGAATAAGGAATTCTTACTCTTTCAGGAACAGTTATCTCAATAAATTTCGTAAAAGCATTTGATTAATCCGTGGACACAGCTCGTAAATGATCGTGTTCAATGACAGTTTTTACACTCTTATATATTCAAATTGTATACTCTTTTGGAATTAATGAAAAGTATAGAAAATTCACTTAGTTAAATATTTCTAAAGTAGTTAGAAAATATTGTAATAATTATATAATTAGTAAATTACATAATTATTAAAACCACAATAAAACTTATGTTGCATTATTCAATGCTTACAGTAATAAAAAAGGAGTTTTGATTTTATTTTCAGAAAAAAATTCACAATGAATGCTGATCCGTCCAACTAAAGCTAAAAGTTAAAACCGTTTGACAGAAAAGAATTCATTAATAAAAAAGGAAGCATCTCAAGCCGTTAAAGTAAAGTTCCATATGCGAATAAATGTTAATTCCTTTTAGCATCTACATTTGCATTCATTTCACCAAGGTTTACAGTTCGTTTCATTATTGCTTTCCGTAACTATCCTCGAGACAGTTTTCCTAGTAAGTTTACCATAACAACAATCGCATACTGCGAAGAGTAAATTTAGATCGAAACTTTGCTTAATTAATATCGAACAACCGTTACCAGCATCCCCAGACAAATATCGAACAAAACACATCAAATTCCATGCCCACCTGGTTTCAAAAACCCTCCAGGAAAGAGTTATAGCCAAATCTGCATCCATTCATGGCGCACATATATGTAACGGCGACAGCCAATTTGGCGTGAAAACGAAATATCAGTTTTCCCATAAACACAGGTTGTCAAAAAGGCGCCATACGTTATACATCACGACCCCTGAGAACGAGAGAGACCCTCCCATCTTGCCGGATGATTTACGGTCCGGCATTAGCCCTTCCCGGACCGTGGCGTAACTTTATTAACAGTTGGAAATTTTCGGTAATAAAGCTTCATTGATTAGCCCCGCTCCAACGATAGAAAGGAAAAAGCATTGATTTTCATCAGTCCTTTGGCTTATTTTTGGCGAGTTTTTTTTATTATTATTATTACTTTTGGAGCGATGGCTCTCCTCAATGTTTTTTCCTACATATATATCTCGCCTGATTCAATGTGTGTGTCGTCGTGATAAGAGCCTATCGGTGAAAATGGCTCACCTAGAAATATTTTTATTATATTCTCTTCATCCGGGTGTGAATGATAGAATGTTCGAATGGCGCGTTTGGTGCACCCCTTGGAAAGGTTTGAAGGTGATTGGAGGGGTGATGAATATTTTAGTCGGCACAAAATTTAGCGAAGTGCGAGGTGATTGGTCTGTTTTTTTACGCCTCGTTATTTTTCTGTAAGTGTTCTAATAAACTGAAATGCGTCTCTATTTTTATGGTTATCGGTTTCTGCAATTTTAGATTTATGGATACACGAAGTATCTGCAATTTATTTTAGTATTTATTGTGTTTAAAAATGAGGCACCTTAATAGGGAAAATCAAAGATCTTGGAATAATTTTTACTTTCATTTGTAATTTTAAATCTGCACCTTCGAATATAAAATATATGGATTTGACCCTCTGGTCCACATTGAAAATGCCAGTTGTTACAAATGTTATAGGAAGCCATGTTTGGAATCCCGGAATCTAATCAAAGATATGTGTTTCTAAGGGGTCATATTCTTCTGTTGTCAAATAGTTCAAAATTGGATTCAGTAATAAAATAGTTTTGCATAGATGCCTTGGTTATCTCAGCATTCTATATGAACAAGAACCAAAAATCAATAAAATTTCGGAGAATAAAAACATACTTCTTTTTTGAATAAATTTTGCTTACTCAAAAGCTTTCAAATGTTTGTATATTGTAGATTTAAATTGCATATTCATCTGCGAAGTCTCCAGTAATTGTTAAAGTTTCTATTCTATTGAAATAAATATTTACATTAGCTTGGGGGGAGGATTAAAGATTAATGGAAATCCTATGTTATCTTTTATACTTGAAAATACTATGTAAACAATGAAATTTTATTTATTATGATAGTTGCGGATATAAACATTTAATAACACATCTGATAGTGAAAATAAACAATTCATATATTTAAAATAATAACAGCTCTATTGAAAAAATTGCTATGAAGTAAAAATCGATAAAACAACAAAGATCAAATCGATTTAAAGCTTGTATTATTGTTGTATTCATTCTACGCTTTATTCAAAAGGATGAAAATACAACTGAAACAGATGTTGCATCCACATAAATCCTGAAAGTTTTCTCATATGCATTAATTTTCATAAAAAAATGAAAATCAATTATTTTCTTGAGAATTCTTTTATTCCGAATTTCAGGCACTGAATTATGCTCTCTATATATTAAACAAAATTTAATTTAAGTGTTGTATCATTAATAGTCATGATGCTTAAAATTATTTGATGTGCATTTATAAAAGAACTGCGTTCATCATACTGACTTCTGAGAGATAATGTTATAGAAAGAATGCGAGAAACATCAATAAATTATTACGCTGTAGCATTTGTATGGTTTCATTTACCCCTATAATATTCGATTTAAGCGGTTTCTGTACTCAGCTATTCAACGGCTACTCAACCTTTGGAAGACAATAAAAACGGCTTTTGTTTTCAAATAGAGTCCTTTTTTTAGAAAAAGTTTATCGAACCATTACCGAAAAAGGCACATTTTCAAATGGGATCCTCAAGTGTATGTGTCAGTTAGTTTGAGAATGTTGTATATAGATAGTACATTCAAAGATCGTATTCAGTTATTAATTCCTCAGCAAAATTGAAAATACAAAATAGGTCGCAAAAATTTATGATTTGCACATCTATAAAAGATCTATGCGAATAAATATATCACTGAGAAGAAATCTATTTGTATCAGTGACTATTCACTTCGATGTTATATGACATAATAGAACGGACCTATCATCATAAACAGGGACTTTATGATATTGATTATAGATTATGTAATGATTACGCATTTTTTTATCTTTTCTATTTACTTCAATCTATGCAAAACCATTCCCTTTAATCAATTTATCTAAACGAAACAGCCATTGAATATATGTATCCACTAGTAAAAAATCTATCTATTCCAGTAACTATCCATCCCCCATTTGGTAGAATAGAACGGACCTACACAATAAATGGAGGCACGTGCGGCCTTTTTTGCTCATTACGTAATGATTACACAATTTCTGTTTTTGTGTGTGTTTCTTCTTTCTTTAATTTGAGTACAACCATTCTTATCCAGTAGACAATCTAAGCGAAGCATTCATAAACAAACGTCCATCTTAATTATCTTTTTTTAATCAACTAATGACACTCGGATCATGTGTTAGGTGAAAAAGGGTAGAGTAGAATCCGAGTTCTTTTGACATCTTGATGAGCAATTAACTCTTTGATGAAGTTAATTTGCAGAATCATGTGGGTTGTATTTGTTTGAGTAAAAGCATATAAAAATAAACACAGTTTAAGAACAAATCGTACTAAAAACTGGGATATCCAAACGGAAAGAGCTCTCAAACTTAAAAAAAGAAAATATATTCCTTTCCTAATAAGAAATAATTATATTTATATTCGTAAATTAGAAGTAAATAAGTTATCACGAAATATGAAGCTCTTAAGGGATGTCTCTCATATATATGACATTAGATTACTTTCGTATATTTTACACACTATTGCTTTTCTTGGTCAGGAAGCTTCAATCTTTGCATTTAGAACTGTAAACATTCTTAAATTGTGTGTCTAAACCACGGATTTTACACTGATTTCTTTCAAATTTTTCTGTATCTGTAAGGAGGAAAATTTAAGAAAATCAAATAAATTCAAAATATTTCTTTAACATTTGCTGAAATAATTTTTTTTATTTATCATTAATAATTTTTTTCTAATATTGGAACTGCAAAATCTCCAGTGATGAATACGGAAGAAAGACCTTCGAAAAGCCCTACAATGGGGCATTGACTCGCTATTTTGAAAATTCAATCATTTTACAACTTCAATTAAGAGTACAAAAAATTATGAGAAGCGAACCATGATATGGAATTATTAAAATAATAATCAATGAAATCTGTTTAAAACATGAACGTTTATAAACAAAGTAAGTGAGTAGCATCCTATTAAATTGTGAGATTTAAAAAATAGTTTATGAAAGCAACTATACTCTTATTCTTTTTTATATTAAATCATAGAAGGTCAGCCCATGAAACAAAACAAAACTTGGGCTAAGATTTACATTTCTTTTAACCTAATGAACCAACCTTGCAGATGCATTTTTAAGTCCATTACCTAACTGCAGCTTCAATCTGGTTTGTAAGGTAGTTAGCACACGGCGCTGCCACACCAGCGGGCGATGTCGAGTCTGGGATAAGGCCTGGGGACTGTGTCTGAGACGCAAATCCAACTTCCGCCGTTGGGCAACTCCTTATGAAGAGAAATAGCACCCTTCTTGATCAGGTAGATGTGTGCACAATAAAAGTGCTTCTTCTTGCTTAATTTTACTTTCTTCTTTAATTGCCGCTAGGAAACACGACATCAAACAACCAATTGTATCGTATACTTCACGGTGCACATCCATCTCCTGCCAATGTGCTTGACCACGAAGACGGGGGGTGTGCATCCGTAATGTTTGTATCGTATACTAATACTGTTTGAAACTGTGCCGATGTGAAAGTGTATGCAGTAAAAGTTTTTCTGATTCTCTATGTTTATTTTTCTTCGATCATCGGTTGCGTATTGGACATAAAAAAAAAACAAATGCACCATATAATGTTGTTTTAAGAAATTCTAAAAAAGGAATAGTTAACTTTTTATTAAATGTAAAAACTGTTAATTGGATTTCTTCTTCACGAACATTTCGGGAAATTCATTTTTTAGAATTAATTTGTTTTTCCAATACATTGCCAACAAACAATTGTAAGATACTTAAACAAAATAATCCTTTACTACACAAAGGGGAAAAGTCTGACAATCTTCAAAAAAGCTGCTTGATATTTTGACGAAACCCTATGGCAAGTTAATTCAGAGAATATCATAGGTAAAAAGAAGGGCAAAAGAAGTTTATATGACTTGATTTACGGTTTCTCCCCATACGTAACTTTATTAAAGAGCAGAGATGCCAGAATTCTTTCTAAATTTGGGGCAATAAAGGCCATTGATTAAAGAGGCTTGCAGAGAGCCTCTCACTCTCAGAATTATGACAAGAGCCATCGATCCGATTCCGCCGGACAACTCAACTTTACTCGACATGGTGAGTTATGTATCCCAAAAAAATGGCCGCGGGAAAATAGTGGGTGCATTTGCGTAAAAGGATAGGGATATTACCATCCTTCTTTCCAGCTAAACTGTAATTTATTAGATCCAAACGGAATTTATCTCTACTCATTATAATAAGGGGAATTAAAGTTGGATGCATTGTTTTGATGAAAATAAAAGCATCGGATGGAAGGAGTTAGGAAACCACATGCGTATGAGTAGAAAAAAACTGTTGCATTATTTCGATTGCTTTAATTTTCGTAGTTTTCCTGATGTTATTTGAATGCATGAACGAATTATTCGTATAATTTTCATGCTAGTATAAGAGTGAATTGCAGAACTTTTCGAAATTTTAAATATGTTTGGTGTAGTTAATGAAAAGTCTGTTTCTATTTTCTAGTTATCTGGTCTGATGTTCTATGCATCACACAATATTTTATTGTATTTAGTAATTTTTGTATTTTAACTCTGAAACGATAGTAATAAAGCAATGGCATACTTTCCATTAAAATACCTATTGCAAAAATATTTATTTATTTTTAGAAATAACGAGATTAATACGATCAAATAAACATCTTTAGTAGGATGTATATACACATGAGTTTCTGAAACCAACTATCTTTATTAAAGTTAAAAAGATAAATAAATAACTAGAGAAATCTAAAAAGGTAATTAGTTGCCATTAGTCAGTTAAGTAGTAAATGTTCCTAATGTAAAACCTTCCTAATTCCTTACACTGAATTGAATAAGATAATAACAAAATTTGTTTAACTAATTTTCAATCAATAAAGATATCTTTATATTTTACAGGAATAAAAGTTCTATTAATAAAAAGTTCTACATTCTGTTATTTTCAACTTAAAAATATCTCATTCTTGCAACACAGAACAAATTGAAATTCAATGATGCTGTGACTTAATTTTCTTTCAAAATGTTTTTCTGTAAAAATATTTAAAAAATGACATTAAAAATGAGCCACATGTTGCAGTCATAAAATATGGCTGATATGAAAATAAACTTTTTATCAAATTTAGCAGAAGTTTAGTTAATTACAATAAGCCAATAAATATTTTCATAGTTATTGTTTGTTGTCTCACATTTAGACATCCAACAATTTCTAGCCAACACGATTTTAAATTTAATCACTCAGATTTACATATACTCATTTACCTTAAAAAGTATTTTTTTATCAGCCGAAGTTCATTGTTGAATAGCTCAAAATTCTGTTTCAATATTTAGTTCGAAAAGTAATTTTCACGAGTTAAACTTCATCGTTTGTCTTGTCGAAATGAAAAACATAACATTTTGGGGATTTTTCAAAAATCTATTGCCCTGTATTTATTACCATCATAAAGGTACAAAAAGGTAGAGAAAAATCTCAGGATTTGTTGAAATTCTTTAGATAAATCATTCGACCACAGCTCCATGAATTAATTTTCACCCTCTGAATTAAATTTCTCTTTTCCCCTTTTCCTTTGTTTCCCACACAGCATTCTTGAGTCTTTTTCTGCACGCGAATTTCATATCAGTGTCAAAGAATACCGTCGCTTTCATTTTTAACCAGATGGAGCATTTTTCTTTGTGCTGCAAAAATGTAACATGTATTGAGTTCAAGCCCCCACATGTCAGAGAATAAAGAATGTGTTTACGAATTGCGAAAAATGGGGAGCGGATATCGGTTACGTAGACCTCCACGCTCATATCAGAAAATTAAGATCACAAGCAGATCGATCCGGTGATGGATCAAGAATTTATAAACATGAAATTCAGTGGAGTGTGTTTCATAGATCCAGATGATTTAATAGAGCACTTTTAACGCAAATTATGTTATAGATATGTCTTATTTTTGAGTAAAATATAGGTCTCAACATCAGAAATTCAGGTTAATTAGATTAACTTCCCACTTTGAAGCCACTCGAAGGTTAGTTTTGGATGGATTTATTAACCCGTTCAGGACCATCATCGCATATATGTGATCATTATTTCCGTGCCCTACAGCCCATCATCACATATATGTGATCGCAACTTCAACGTTTTATTTGAATTTTTAAACGGCACTAGATGGCGGTAAAAACCGTTACTTTTTCGAATTATGTTGCATCAGAGTGTTGACGCGCGGGCCTGGGGAAGTTCTACTTTCTCCTTTCGCTGGTCCTGAACGGGTTAAGCTCGATCATGTTTATGTGAAAAGTACTAGGATTGAGTCTGCATGCCTCTTATGACATTTTAAGCCGTACCAGCATGAGGAGTTTTGAGTCACGATTGCAAATTTAATGGCAGAAGGCCCAAATACGTCTCAAATCTTTGGTGGAGTCGGATATCGAACCTGTTGTCCTTAGACCTTGAAGTAGAAACTCTACAACAGATGCTACCAACCTTGGTACGAGTAGCCTCGGGGGTACGCGGAAGCGATCTGGTAATGGCGAAAAACACAAAAAATGAGAATATTTTAGAATTTCTTTTTCTCATGTTCGTATGAAAAATGAAAATGAAAGTTGAGCAAGTCCGAAAGCCTATCCACGAAATAAGAAATGGCGAAATAAGAAAAGATTGATTGATATCTAGTAATCGAGGAATTGTTAGCTTTCATCATAAGTTAATGCGAAACTATTTCAATGCTGTTTTCATTTGTTTCAAAAAACTAATACTAAAATATTTTAAAAATAAAATGAAATGTTGAGTCAAAAATCAGCCCTACAAATTTTATCAATTAGAGTCGTTTCATTTTTAAGGTAACCTAAGTCCTTGGCGTTATCAAGGGATGTTTAGGGTGTGAAACAATAGGAAATGTCAAAAATAAAAGAACTTATCAAGGGAGTGAAAAAAGGTTGGTAATCGCTGCTCTACAACTAGGTCACCGAGGCCCACTCAAACTTGAGATATTTCAGATATACGACCATGGTAATCTTATTGCATGGAAAAAAGCTTTCAAATGGCAGCAGAATTAACATATACGGTAAACATACAATGGAAATCTTTAAAGCTTGAGCTCATTCAATATATATCTTTATGTTCTTAGTATAACTGCAATCAGAAAACAGAAAAAAATGTTCATCCATTCTAGATTATCCTAATTACTTGTCCAGAATCTTGATTATTCTAATTACTCCACAATCGAAGTTCTTTTCAAAACCATTCCACTCTGAAACGAAGCATTTATATGCATTTATTGAGTGATAAATGATTTTCTCCAGCATGGCAAAATATTGCCATAAATGTTTGAGCAGTTCTAAGGCCGCCTTCATTAATCAACACACATGTGCGAGAGGAATGGCTCAGTTTTTACACACTGACATAATAACGCTTCCGTCAAGGGTGGGAGGGCTTAGAAAGAAGGACCCGAGGACTGATGAAAGGGGTAGAAGGGGTGCGGGAGGCTTTGCTCGAGTGTGTTGTGAGCTGATCTCTTCAGCAAAAGTAGGATAAAACGACCGATAACCATTAATCAGGGCAATCGGCTCATTGCCAGCTAAGATAATTCTTCTCTTCTTTGGAATGGAAAAAAATGTTTGGTGAATGAGTGATGAGATTTCGCAGGAAAGGTAAAAATGGTCACTTAAGTGAGAAAGAAAGGAAAAGTTTGATCTTCCATTTCGATTTGACCGAGGGGTGATTAGTCGTTGTTTGGGAAGTTTGGGACTAATGATGCAATCTCATAGTCTCCGATACGCGCGATGAATTCTAAATTGTTCAGTATGATTTACCCGAGGCTAGATGTAACAAAAAAAGGATATTTATGTACCTTTCATTGGGTAATCGTTCGTTTCCGATGCATTTCAGTGCATCATCTCCGTTAACGGGCAATAACACAAATTTAACAATTTGGAAAATCTATGTTTAAATTTAGAATCCCTATTCAAGTCGTAGGCCTCCGTTCCTTTACCTTTTTCACAACGGAACTCCATTACATTTCTTCCCATAAAATGCGTCAGTGAAGGATGTTAGTATTAAAGCTCCATTGGCTTAAGTGATACTAGCACGTTATTTCAATAGCGACGTCCCTGCCTGATTGATCTAACGTATCATCAAGGGAAGCACTACATTTTGCTAAACCGTCTACTATTTAAACAAAAACATGGCATAGCAAAAAAAAAATGATGCGAATAAAATCTGGTTTAGTTTGATTCGATTAACATCCTATTTTAAAGTTGGGCAAAGCCTATTCAGGAAATCGATTCACCATCGGAAATATTTATATAAACTTCAGGGCCGTTATAACAAATAACAAATTTAAGCGCCTGGACTAGAGTAATTTGGAGTCCCAAAAGAACCATAACTAAGAATTAGAGAGCCTAAGGCCCAATGAAAATATCTACCTAATAAAATAACTGGGGAGTAAAAAATGTCACCTGTTCTCTGTTTAACGCCTTTATAATTTCACAAATGGCCGACTTTTCAAAATAAGATTTTACGAGCCAACTTCTATAATGTCGATAAGTTCTTTAATATGCATAATTTAAAATTTTCTCACTGATTATCTGTGTATGAATATTTTTAAAATAATATACGTTTGTCTGCATCATTAGAAAATCGATAGGTGTTTAGTCTAAAGCCTGAATTATATTCTTAGTTTCAACATATTTAAAAATATAATTAAAAATATTTTTGGCTCAAAATTAAAATAAAAATTTCACAGTAATTTTTAAGCGCCTTCGGGTCAATGTCTCCCCTGGGCTACAGCTCAATTAACCCATTCGATAAGACGACCCTGATCAGCTTTCATGATAATATAGTTGGCGCAGTACAACATGGCAATAGTCTGGTAATACTAATTATAGCCAAAATATTGCTGAATCCAACCTCTCTACTATCCAAACCCATCCGGAGTATTTATATGTATAATTTATTTGATGGTCAAATAAGCCCTTATCCACGAATCTGAAGAATAGGTTTAATATTCTAATAGCTTAAAATTAAGAAGTCCGCCCATAATAACTCTTCCATAATTTCAAAATTCTCTGCCTTAAACTCCATATGCTGGGTTACACCTGATGGAAAGTGTTGACTTTGAAATCAGGAGTTCTTCGGCTGAAGATCCGATTCCACAAGAGATCCGATGTGGGTATGGAAAGTCAAGCCTATCGTCATGTGTCAAACATCCTGATGCTGAGCTGGGATGAAGCGCCAAAAGTGGATACCGACTTTAAATGTTGATCTAAGCATATGAAAGTGGATCACATTGATGAAGTTTTCCTCAGTGGTCTTTATGTAGCTTTCAAAACAGAAGTTGATCGATCAAAGCAATCGATTGAAATTGCTGTACAAAGTGTCCAAACCTAAAATCACCAATAAATTGACGGACAGGCAACGGACTGTAAAATGGGGTAGTTACATAAAAAATATATAACACACTTCCATCTATATTCATCATTGTCATCGTTTCCGAAATAAAATAAATCCGATTGGCTCATTGTGGTTATTCAACATAGGATATTAAACCTCGCAAATCTCGTAATAAAATACATAAAAGACTAAAGTCATTATACAAAACGATCATTAATTGCGATTTTATCAGGAAAAACAATTATTTCTCAGGTCCCAACTGAAAATAATATCCCTAATTTTATCTTGATATATTTCTCTCAATGATAGAGTTCAAAAGAAAAATATAATATCCAACACCTTAAAATTTGAACCTCTTATATTTAAAGGCTTGAAATTAACCCCTTCTTGGTCGGCGTCGCATGTCACACGACGAAGAGGAAAACTGCAGCGTCGAAAGCGAATTCGTCGCTACTTACACGTCTCGTTATATTCCGCGAATTTGAAAATGTAAGCAATAAAAGAATCAGCAATAAATGATTTCAATGTGGTTTTTATGCTCTGATCGTCAAGAAAGATTGTAAGACTGTTTTCATGGTAAGGTTGTAAAACCATTTAAAAAACATTTTTTACATATCATTTATAATTCTTTTCATGCAGATATTTATCTTCAATACCTCAAAGTAATAGATTTTAAAAGTATATTATTAGAGAGTATTTTTTAAAATTTAAAACTTGGGCACATTGCAACGAAAAGTGGAGATCATTGAACGGGATGTCACATGTATGACCACCAATAGGTCAAGCAAAAACTGCTCACTGACAAAAATACTTTGCATTTTCGAATTCAGGATAGAACATATATTAATTTTCAGCAATAAAAAGTGCTTTTTGGTGTAGGAAATTAGAAAAAAAGATCCGACCAAGAAGGGGTTAAGGCATAACTCCATTGTTAATGCTTTAAATTTGTAACGATGTCACGCGATTTGATTTCTCACGAAGATAAACCTAAAACGCATCGCTGATTGTTGATCTGCTGAGAAATTATTTTTTCCAAAGATTAAACTCCATGTGAATTCGTACTGACAGAGAGAATATATCAAAATATATATCTATAACTTATCAAAAAATTTCAAATATTTTTTTGAAAAAACAAATTAGCTATTTTATTCATACACGAACAAGCATTAAATTATTTTCCCTTGGAAACCTGTAGTAAATGCATTAAGCTCAATATTTTTATGAAAAATAATTTAAAATTTAATAGCCTATCAATGCTAATAGAAATACTTATCCGAATAGTCTGTTATTTTTCAGCAGCATTTCTATATCCATACAAATTAGAACAAAGCCTAATGACTCTAGAAGTAGGATGTAGATAGTGTAAGAGACTGGATAAGCTAATAATACTGAAAATGTCCTATAGCTGTATTTTTTAAATTTTTTATAGCTGTCTGGCTAACATTTTCAAGTATTTCATGCATCTTTAAAAACATTCCATATTTCTAAACAAAGTTAGAAATGAATTCATCAAGCATAAAGTATTCATTGGAATTCGAAACAGCATAAAGTATCCCAAGATTGAAATGTTGAACAATTATTTGAAGACAAAGTATTCCTTATTTTAGAACAATAGCGTAATTTCAAGTCGTTTGACAAATTAAT
>BGPR01000171.1:311001-322084 GCA_013235015.1 Araneus ventricosus | reverse complement strand
AAAAATAATTTAAAATTTAATAGCCTATCAATGCTAATAGAAATACTTATCCGAATAGTCTGTTATTTTTCAGCAGCATTTCTATATCCATACAAATTAGAACAAAGCCTAATGGCTGTAGAAGTAGGATGTATATAGTGTAAGAGACTGGATAAGCTAATAATACTGAAAATGTCCTATAGCTGTATTTTTTAAAATTTATTATAGCTGTCTGGCTAACATTTTCAAGTATTTCATGCATCTTTAAAAACATTCCATATTTCCAAACAAAGTTAGAAATCAATTCACCAAGCATAAAATATTCCTTGAAATTCGAAACAGCATAAAGTATCCCAAGATTGAAATGTTGAACAATTATTTGAAGACAAAGTATTGCTTATTTTAGAACAATAGCGTAATTTCAAGTCGTTTGACAAATTAATACATGCTTATTTCCAAGAGTTTAGTTATATTAGCCTCCCGTTTCGAAGCAACACCAGGGATATTTTGGGACGGACCTCGTAATTTTGAACCGCAGTCAGATGAAGAGGACGTCACTTGAGCTGGCGATCCCTCTCCAAACTGCCGCACCACACCAGTGGGAGGACGTTTGACCCCCTACGTATGATTTAACGTGCAACAGGCACCCCAGAATCTTCAGTGGAATCTGGTTTCGAACTCTCCGTCCCCGAAGTCGATACCTTACCACTAGGCCACTTCGGCCTATGACAAATAAATAGTTCCTTATTCACAAGAGAACTGTCTGGATCAGGCTATCGGAAAATGCCAGAATTGGGTACATAACTTTAAATGTTCCAAGTTTGAACAAGATACAGAATTAAGACGCAATAATTGCAGTTGAATATTTTTTGTAGATTAACTTAATATATTGTAAAATAACCAGTTTGAGACATATTTCTTCCAAAGTTTCTAGCTAGCTAATTATTTAGTCAAACATTTAACTTACTAAGATGGTTGCTAATTGGAAGAAACTCATTTAAATGGACAAAACTAATGCAAGTGCTGCATTTTTTTTTATCTACCCCAGTAAAATTTAGAGAAACTATGTTTTATCTAACAAATAAATCAATCATATCGATTATATTCTTTGCAGAATAATTAATTTAAATCTTTAGCCGGAATTATACCGAAAGGTATTTCCTATTTAAACAGTGTTGTATGGAAAACTAGTTTTTTGGTCTCGATCCTATAAGAATTTTTAAACTATTCCATTGCCAAAATGTCAAAATCAAATTAATGTACTTTAAGCATTTCAAAAGTTCATTAATAATAAAATATTTTATTATTGAAATTTCTTTTTCACATCACTTTTAAATGATGATGAATTGATAGTTTTGGCAAGTTGAAGTTCATCGCAGATTTTAAATTATGAGAATGAGGATGTGGATTTCAGTGATTAAAACGTACATTCCCTACTCATCAATTTTAGACATTGTGTATTTCTTTTCCTTTCTTAAATGAATCGTTTAAAAATGGGAGACGAATTTACCATATACATTTCAGAGAAAATGTAAATCAATAACATCTTACAACTAGAAGATATCTTTTAAAATTAATTGTAGATTACACATAAAAGCAGCCACATCATTTGGAAAAAATTAAGTCTGTGATTGAAGATTTAGAAACAAAAGGGAATTGGGCGATATTTTCAAATGAACTCACTGCATTTTACTAAGAAATTAAGAATGAATTAAAATTATCTAACTTTTATACAGTACATAAAAACTATCTACTCTTGAGCAGTTAAAGTGCACTGATATTTTATTTATTATTATTATTATTTTAATTTACGTCTGGAATAAATTCTTTTAATGTCACAGAGACAAAATTTTCAACTTCATGCGTACATACTTCAGTGTAAATCTCTGAAGTTAACATACGCTCAGGCTTCAAAAAGTTAAAATATTTTCCTTAAGATATTGATCTTTCATAAGAAATTCTTGCATCAAAAATATTCTTATATTTTTATGTTAAAATAAGGTGCAATAATATTGGTGTTTACAAACTTATGCAAACAATAAGGAGAAATCTATGTTTATTTTTATTTTAAATTTATAAAGCATGTTTTTTATGCATCAATTTATTTTCTATTTATATTAATACAATGGAGAAAGCAAACAAGACTCATTTTTTCAACTATCTGTTATGAAAAGATTTTGAGTTTTATCTCTACAACTACTAGATTTAAATGGATAATACTAAATAAAACACTTTAGGGTTTGTTTGTTTATGACCGTATAATCATAAACACGAGTTATAAACAATAAACCGTCCCAAAACAGTTCTACTTGTTTGAGACTGTGTTCCAACAAACTGAAGTGATTGATACTGAAATTTTCTGGAAAAACGTAACTATTGCAACAACTCTCTGGAGGTTACTGAACCAGTACTATGTTAGTTTTATAAATAGTTTGTGTTGTTATCAGATCGCAACAATTGTCCAAAACTGCGGATTATCTCTTCTTTTGTATTAAACCATGCGAAACAAATTACCTCTCCACCAAATGATGCATAAGTTGTAACTAATTTTAAAGTAAAATGTTTACAAACAGAATTCAAATTGCTATATTATAAAAGAGCACACAACTTGCTAGTGCTCTTTATGTACGTTAAGCCTACCATCTAGGATCGTATGTCCTGATAGCATATCCTAACGTGATGCTGGAGAATGGGGTAATATTTCACCACGTTTAAAAATTCTGAGATCTATTTCAAATTTTTCTTTGAGCAGCCTCAAACCGTGACAAAATATGCTAATTGCTGTAGAGAAGTTAAATATTGGTTATCCTAGTATGAACTAAAAAGGTATTAATATCCTGCGTTATCAAAAATATATATTAAAATGCATCCCGTTACAAATACAGCGCATTCTGGACATGATGGGAAAAATGCCACATTAAAGCCTGCTCACATCTGATTTTTGAAACATGACCAGCAGGGGTGGTGCCAGTGGAAGTCCGTCGAAACTGGAAGGACCAGGACCCCACTGTCGGGGATGCTGTGCCCCCCGTCGGGGAAAATTTTTATACCCCTTTCAATCAAAGGGGTATTCAACTAGTAGATAAATAAAGATATGGCAAAAATATGAGACCAATTCCATTACACTCCTCCTTCCGTATATCAGGTCGTGGCCCTCCCATTGGAGAGATAGCCCCTCCCCTTCGGGCATACTCTAACGCATTTTCTGACGAGGTCCGTGTTTAGAAATTTTTCTTTTCAGTTAGTTTAGAACTATATCTACCTGACAAGGATGATAGGTAAATAAATAAAGGAATAAAGAGATCGTATTTGGCCTGTTTTGTTGTCTTGTACTGATACGAACTAGTACAAAAACTCGCAAGTTAAAAGCCGTTCCAACATTATAACATCTATAAATTTTGATACGGACGATGAAAATTCAATAAGTCGAATATTATGCAGTGCAATCCACATAGATTTTAACAACTAAGATTGGCGCATTCTGCATTCCGAGGTGTGTATTATACTTGCAGTGGCGAGGAGGGAAGGTATAGTTGCCCCTGGAGCCAGGCATAAGGTGTGCAGCGAAATCGAAGTAGTAGTCACTTTATTTGAAATATAACAAGTAGAGGATGTACAAATACACTGTTTTTATGTCATTTTGCATATGGTATCGATGGCCAGAAATTCTTCACAATATAACCATAAAGTCGATTTTTGTAACGTTTATGATATACTTTTATAACGTTGCATTTAGACATACCTTTTAATAACATAAAGGGTTTTATTATTGCGGGAGTTTTTAAAACTGTATAAAACTTTTATCGCTGATTGAAGCTTTCTAAGAGTTTTAAGTTTTATTATTTCTGTTGAAGTCGCTGCTACACTTTTTTTGGAACAAAAGGAAACGGTAAATGATACATTAGTTGCTCGAACTATCGCGTAACTGATATATTTACGAGAAAATGTAATTAATTTTTTTGCCTCATAACCCCTTTTTTGAAAATTGTGGAGGAAGTTGGAAAATTCAATAGTGTATTTAAATTTTTGTGCGTTTTATTTAAAAGCAATGTTGTTTTTCCAAGCAATTGTGTTTCTTTGAACAATGTGAGTCTAATTTTTTACATGCTATGTATATATTTATGAATAATTATTAATATTTGCTAAAATTTTGTGAAAACTTTACTTTTTTCAATGTCCCTTTCTCGGAAGAAAAAACTTTATTTCACTCTTAAATCGGTTTCCTATCATGCCAAAATTCAAAACCATATTTTAAAAATAAAGCAAACAAGATGGAATAAACTTGTTGTTTATAGTCTTGCGAATTCGCATCAAGACGAAAAATAGATTCGTCATATCATAAAACAGAGTAGAAAAACGAGTGAAATAATTTTAATCCATTTTAGCAACGTAAGAAAACGTGAAGCAGCAACTCCTAAAATAGAAAGCAAAGACATAGGAGGTTACGATCAAAGAAAAGGTCATTAATGCCTGATATCAGCTCTAAGTAAGCGAAAACATTTTTCAAAGAGGTAATCATAGCGTTTAATTAAAACTTGATTTTATTTTCCACGGCTAATGATATTAATTATGTAAAAACCCTATTTCGAAAAAAAGTTTTTACAGATGGAGTTGTCAATTAATTATTAAAATACAATAAACAAAATTAATTTATGCGGTTGATACTAAGATATGGAGGAATATCCTAATAGCTTTGAATTTCACGAAAAATAAATCATAGGTAGACTTATTTGATAAACATTAATAATTTCATGCCTCTTTTAGTGTATCATAATTATTTTTATAATCCAATCCTGAAGTAATCTTATCAAAAATAGCATATTTATTTAAATAAAGAATATATATTTATTCGATATAACAATCCAATCAAATTTTTTTGAAATTTAAATAACGATAGCAATTTAGGTATAAAAATTGAGATTTTTCCAAATAAGTTCTGGAAACTCACTTTTCGTTATTAAATTTAAATTTCAATACTCCCAAAATAATAGATTTATTTTTGAAATATCATATCTACCTCAATAATGTTTTCAAAATGTTTAAATATTTCAAATTTTATTATTTTCATATATATTTTCCCCAATTTTGAGAAACGCATGAATCACACTTGTAATATTTGCACTTTGAAAATAATAGCTTTTTATTGAGCAAATTTTATTTTTATAAGACGAAATCGAAAAAGCAGTGCTATTACATTTTTTTTATTACTGAAACAGGCATTCTAGAGCGAAGCAAAAAGTAATCAACACATTTAAGATATCATTTTAAAATTACGTAATTCTCAAAGAAATCTTTGTAAGCTCTTTCAGAATTTTACATAAACCATTCAGTTTTAAGCGAAATATTTGTTGAATGCAATACGAAATAATAAAACTCCGACTACTTTAAATTCCTTTCACGAATGTATAATGCAAATTAAAGTTAGATCGATATACAATATCTATATTATAAATTTTGTACTACATTATTTGGAATATGAAGTTCAAAGTAAACATACAAAGAAACACGCAATTGCAAATATAAAACTCATTCTTTTTCTCGTTCTTTTCATCCGAAATTTCTCCTATTCCAATCCTTGATTTATTTTTTACTTTTCTATTCTTCTGAAAAAGCGAATAACGCTCTTCAAATCTGGAATAAATACTGTTATATTTTGTCAAGTATAAATTTTCTAAGTTTTCCGAATGGCAAGCGATAGTAAAACTGTTTGAAGAGATGAATATCGTTACTGGAAACTCAAGTACAACTTTTGCATTTTTATTTCTTTTAGTTATTTTATATTTATCTTCAATTTGTTTGAAAATAGAAAACACTTTAAAAATCGTTCAGTGTCATTAATAATTTTTAAAAATTCATCGAATAAAATTTTTCATAACTATTTTCATCGTCAAATAAGCGATACTTGTTTGAATAAAATTTCCATTTTTTTTTTGCTGTTACGAGTGCACAGATAAGACATTTTCCAATATTTGTCATGAAATTAATTGGCATCATACGTGTTTTTGAAACAGGAAAGCTTCATAAAATATTTTATAACTTAGATAAACAAGTTTCGATTCGAAGATCAAATCTATTTTTTGTGAAACATTACACTTCAAGTAAAAATCTTCTTTGATATCGTCTAGAGTCTTAATAAGATTTTTAAAAATTTGAAATGAATATAAATATTTTGAATGGTTTTTCGTGGGTTTTTTTTTCAAGGAAAGATCTCTAGAAATAGACTTCAGAAAATTCTACTAATGATTAAAAACGACTTTGTTATTAAATCCGGATAGACAGGCCCGATTCACACACACACACACACAAGCCTAATAGACAAAAACACTTAGATGAAATTTATTTACGCAGATGAGAATTCTTAAGAGTATTCGTAAATAATATGTGCCATAAATAAAATTATTTCACATTTTAAATGAATGCCTTAAATTAAATTAAAGTTAGATGCAAAGTATGAATGATACTTTTTGAACGAACATCAGGACATCGACTTCAACCCTTATTATCATAAAATAACAAGATGATTATTTTAAAGATGATGAATTTGTATTTAAAATTTTGTGATATTACGTTAACAAAAGCCAATTTTGCTTAAAAAACTAATTTTGATTCTTATTCATTTGTAAACGCACTTAATCATTTTACTTTATAATGATCCCTTTCCTTTTCATATTCAGTGGTCTGTAAAAAATACAAAGGTTTAAACCTAAAATAAAAGCTTAATTTTATATATCTGTGAAATGTTTACTTTATATTTAGAACAGTGAACCAAGTAGACTTTTAACTGCCCTTTTTAAATAATCTTATTCTACATTAAAGTTAAAAATTATATCTCTTGACTTTACCTACTAATTTCATAATCACCGAATAATCATGACTTATAAAAAAAGAAAAATTATGTTAATATTTCGCTTAATGTTCCGACCTATCCTGCTGCGAATAAAATTTAACATCTCCATAATGTGTAAAAGTGGGCTGAATTCTAACTTAAAAACTTTTTCTAACGTTAAAAAATTCGTTAAATCTCCCCTCTCGAGGATTCAGGCAAATCCCTAGTGTGATATTATATTCCTATACACTGTATTGTGCAAGAAAAAAAATATTCTTTTTATTGTCAATATCAGTCTTTTGTTCACGAATACATGAAACAAACAAAGCAATTCGTATCTTTTCTTCTTTTTATGAAATTTATAAGCCCTTATCTTCCAAATTAGTGGACAAGATAGACCGCATGGTACACTGAATTCAGTACTGTAATAGTTTCTCTTCTTTCACCCTGTTTTCTTGTTAATTAAATATTTTATTTTGAGATATAATTTCATTTTATTCGCATCCTTCACCAATTAGAATATCACATTCCTAGCATTTTTCAATTTAACATTCCAAACTTAAATGGCATTCGTCAAGTGATTAATTCTTTTAGAAAAATTGTAAGGTTTGCACCATTTCACTTTTCAAATGGAAAGAAGTTGATATTATCATTCTCTTACAGTGCCTTTTAAAAACATTTTTGAATAATCAATGAGATTTTAAGGGCAACCATTTTCTGAAAACAATAACAAAGCAATGAAATGAAAAATTTATGTTGTTAAATTTCCCTAATACCTTGTATATATACATTGAAAATTGTATCGTGTTTCTTATTGGTATAGAAAATGCATTTCATTTTTCCTGTTAGCATCTCATCAGATATTTCCTTTTAAAACCCTGTTATCTCAAATTTCCTTTCGTCTGTCGAAACTCCAATAAAATGAAAAGAAAATGCGCTTTTTATTATAAAATCTTATCACTTACCCATATTCTTTAAACCACCAAGACGAATATTATCTGGAATCTCTTTTTCCTTTTTAATAAGAAATATCAGTTCCTATAAAAATATCTCTTAAAAGATTTCGAACTCTACTGTTCCAAAACAAAACGTGCTCAAATCACATCGAATTCTTGACCATGACACTTTCTTCAAACTTTCAACCTCTAAAAGAACCAGCAAACAAACTTGAATGATAAAGAGAAATCTTCACAGCTGACCAGATCAACAACTCTCATTCCGCCGCATCCCAAGCTTAGCGGCAGACGACTTTTTCCCTTGATCGTCTGAGGAATGGAATGAACCTCCCCAGTGCCCTTGCACTTCCTTTTACTCTGAAGATCGTTTGAGAACTGAACCGGCAGCTGCCATTGCGAAGGGACATTCCATGTTCAGTCGCTTCTTTGCACTAGGCGGAGCTGATCGTTTGATCGGCCGATAATAGATGGCGCTGTGAACCGCCGTAGATGGCGGTAGCGACTGCATCCTTAATTCGAGTCCCTCTTTTATACTCGATTAAAAAAGAAGATAGATTTGATGAGGAATCGCGAGAAAAATGCCCTTTTTTTCAATTGCATGCTTTTCATCGGTTCGGGTAGATTTTATAATTCTAATTCGTTATTATAGGGTAAAACAGATTACATTAGTGCTTATATTATAATGAAAGATTTCTGTTCCATTTATTAAAATCATCATTTCTGTTTAAAAAAATGAATTACAGATTTGCAGTGCATTCTGGTGCATTTGGTGCATGGCGAGAATTATAAGATTTAACCATCTAAAGTTGATTTAAAAGACAATCAAAAATATTTCCAGGCTGTTATTATTGTTATTAGTTTTGTTATTATTATTCCTTCCTTACTTTTCGAACAAAAATTATATTTAAACACCAGACACTTTTATTCAGCAGTATTACGCGATTATCAGGGAAAAATACAGACGATCACGTGTTTTGCCTCTATATCTTTTTATTTCTTAAGCAAGAATTTCATACAACAGCAAATTTAAAATTATCGGACAAAAATTAAAATTTGTTTCATGATTTATTTTCTTGTTCTTCATTGCATTCGGTACTTTATATAAAAGCTTCTTACCACCAAAAGCAATTATTGAATGAGATTCATTGAAAATTGAAGAAGATTGCAATATGACACAGAAGAAATCTGTACAAACTGTGATTATTTCTTATCGTATAAAAATGGTACATATAATTAAGCTGTATATTAAAATATTTGCAAGAGAAAATTAAAGCAAGTTATAAAATGACACAGAATAAAATGGAAATTTAAAATAGGAATTTATTCAGAAGGAAAAATTAAGCACCCAAAATGAAAGCTGAATAGACGATAAGCTTCTCACTTGAGTTGAAAAAAATGCCGCGGTGGCTGGTGGTTAAGTGTCGGCTTCGGGGTCGGAGGGTTCCAGGTTAGAAACTGCATTCCACTGAAGAACCGCCGTGCAAGAGGGCCTTGTGAAAGTTAAATCCGTTGGACCAAATGTCCTCCCGCTGGTGTGGCGTGGAAGATTGAAGAGGGATACAGGCCCAGGCGTCGTCTTCGTCATCTGACAAAGGTTCAAAATTACGAGGTCCGTCCCAAAATAGCCTTCGTGTTGCAAGAAAAATGAGACGTAGATATAACTAAACTAATTTTGTTGAAAGATATACAAGACAAGAAAGCAAATTATTCCCTTACTCTGACGAGAAGGAGGCTGAACAGTTAAGCATCATGGAATATCAGACGAGTCTATTTTAATACGTTAGGAGACGGCAACACAGTCTTATTTATTGCAACCCTGTTCTTTTCCATTCTTACTGTTCCGTTTTGAAGCAACACAATTTCTATTTTGAGACGGACTTCTAATTCTGAAGAGGGCAGATGGCGAGGATGACGCCTGAGCTGACAGCTCACTCTGCAAACTTCCATATCGCACTAGCAGGAGGAGGTTTGACCTCCTACATACGATTTAGCGTGCAACAGGCCTACACATACGATGTTTTTTCAGTTCGGAACCCACCCCCCCCCACCCGAAGCCTTACCACTAGGTCACCGCTGTCCCAACGAAGAAAGGTAAGACCTGAAATTCTAGACTTTCCTCTGGGGCGCTAATGAATTCATTTTATTTGAAATGTTAGAAACATGTACTAACAATTCAGTGCACAATAGTATCATAGTTGAAATCACTTGCAAAAACTATCTAAAAATAGTTTAATATTGAATTTTAATTCATAAATTCAAGTTAAACATTTTTTATCTCTAATTTGATTTGTCTTAATTGATTAATGTGTATATTCCTTAGAAATAATTTTAAAATTCGACATCAGCCTATCCTAGAAACGGCTGTTTTGCAGGGCAACTATCAACATTTCTTTGGTATTAACGAAGCAAAAGCATATTATATTTTAAGCTATAGAAATTTCATCTGGTGTTTTCTTTATCTATAACCTAATAAAGAACGAGATTTTTTTATTTAATTATTTAAGAATTTGTGAGTATGAAATTCAGTTTCCTAATTAGTTAATTGATTTCTAATTAGTAACTAAGTCTGATTAGTTAGTTACTGCTAAGCTAATTATCTTATTTATCAAAACTTATAAAAAATAGATAGTTTTTGTATGGAAATGCTCCTTTGTTAATGCAACGATGTTTTGCATTTTCATAATAAAGTCTCTTCTTTCAAATGAAACAGCCGCTTTAAAAACTCATATTACTTATTTTTCCAAATTTTTTATTTATTCATCACCAGCGTAATGAAAAAAGATAATTTCTTATTTTGCGTTATAAAATTTCGATAATAATACTCACTCATACAATAACAAATTTTTATGCTAAATTTACCTCAGTGGCGTTAAATTACCTTAATTTAAAAATATTATTTTAATTAAAATATTATTCCACAAATCAAAAGAAGTTTATTATTGAAAAGGCGCAATGGTATATGCTATTTTAGTGAAATTGTCATTTCTACGTAAAATCCCACCTAACTGTTATTTGCATTACATTCAAAATATTATTTAAAATTTTTATTCGACTTAGTTCATTTTTTTATTCCATTAATAACTCGTTAGTTTATTTTGAATCCCTGTTTGTCTTCAATCGATCACAAACCACTCCAGTTCATCTGTAAAAGTGGGACCGCCGTAGCTTAGTGGTAAGGTTTGGATTTCCAGGTTCAAAACCGATTCCACTGAAATTCTGCATTGCATGTGCGCATGTTGCACATTAAAACATACGAAGGGGGCAGAACGTCCTCAGCTGGTCTGGTGAGTAAGTCTGGAGAGGGGGATGTCAGCTCAAGTGT
>BGPR01000171.1:297309-310991 GCA_013235015.1 Araneus ventricosus | reverse complement strand
TAAAAAAAACTTAGTACAGTTTCTTGAATATAAGATTAACTTAAATTGGATGGTGATTTTTGAATAGAAAATCTCAAAATAAATTATGTATATCCACGCTCTTCATTAATATTAAAATATTTATTATTTCACATGCTGAAATTCTCCGTTTAATATCATTATCGGTAATAATTTATGGCCTTAATAATTACTTTATGATTGGTAATAGTTAAACTCCCAATGAGCTTTATTATTAAACAATTGACTATAACGCGTTTTTTTTATTCCGAGAGATATGTCAAATATTTTACCAGAAACTAAAAGTTAATATACACATATTTTTCATATAAATATTTTATAAGAATAAGGTTGAGTTCCATTTCAACTCCATGCATAGATTAGTAAGAAATGTCTCAAAAATTTAACAAATTTGAAATAAAGTGCTGAAAATATTTGTGACAAAGTGACTAAACGAATGGAAAACATATTGAAATTTAATGCATTAATTAATAAAAATTCTGCTTAAATTAATGGTAAACTATTCACATCAAAGTAAATTGATTTTAGCTCGGTTTGTTTTAAAAGAAGTGATTGTATTTCATGTTACAAAGTATTGCAAAGGCTCATTTGTACGTTTTGTTTCGGTAACAGAAATAATTTTTTTGAAGAATTATTTTTCAATTTTCTTTGTAGAAAAATCAGCTTTTATTTAAGGAAAGCGACCAACTAATGTTCTTTAAAAGTAAGCACAGGTAACAGGAAACAATAGATCTTGCACAGATTAGCAACGTAAACAGACAACAATTCACAGGTAATAACAGTTCAGCACTTTGTGATTTAGCAACACAAACAGTCAGCAAATCACTAATAACGACAATAACAGCACATTCAATAGCGCTCATCTCATCGGCTTCCTAGCTCGCACTGCAGACGAAACTCCAAAGTCGTTCCAGTCACACCTCTATGATCCAAGCGTGGCCCTTAAATGCTCTCCCCGACATGCCGTGACGTCACAAGGAGTTTTCTTGTACATTCAAGCGTATTTTCTTTCCTAATAGAGATATCGAGAAAAGGGTCGCACTTTCTGGAATCATCGATTTGTCGCCGAGGTCACCAAGTTCGTCGTCAAGGTCAAAACTCTCTTCCCAAGCATAAGACTAGTCAGGCAGGAAAGCGACATTACATTTTTGCAACAATATATACTGCGCTGATTCCTCGTACGCAACAAATTCTGTCAGCTTGTGTACCAATATGTAGATTTAATTGCTAAGGAGGAAGTAAGAAAATATAATCTGTTTATCAGAAACTTACTGATAGAAATCTGCGATTTCAGTGTTTAACATGTATTAGACAAGATACACTACCTACTATTGGAGAATATTCGTATTCCTTAGTCAATCTTTGAGTCAAAAATTTGAGAAAGTAGAAAAAGGCCCAAGGTGAGAACTTAAGCTATCTGTTTCGACGAGAAAGATGAAGAAATTTTGGTAGAGAAGCTAAAATTAAACGAAGAGTCCACTGCATTTTCTGCACAAGCTCTAGTGATTTTGAAAACAGTTGAACAATTTAACAAGAATATAGCAAAACTACATCTTTCTCGTGACTCATATTTGATACTCATAACTCTAGAGTCTATGAAAAATGTAGATTCGATGATTCAGAAAATTAAAAGAATTATTTGTGAAAAACCAAATATTAAGCTACGTTTCATTAAGGCACACATGGAAAAATTTATAAATGAGTATGTTGACAACCTCGCTGACAAGCAACGGAAAAGAAATGGCGGATATTGATATGAAAAGTCCAAGATCTGGATTAAATTGAAATTGGAAAGAGAAGATTATCGAATATTGGCAGCTAAGATGGGAAACTACCAATAAATTGAAATTTCCTTTTGGGCTTGTGTCTAGTCGTATTCTTAAGAAATGCTTTGGCGACTTTTATTTGAATCAAGTCCTGAATCAAGAATCAAGACAACACATGGTTCTTTTCCGACCATCAAGGCAGATTTTATGAAAAATCTCTAAATTGTAATTGTGCAACTTATACTGGTAACATAAGGCACTATATTCTTGGTAGCCCAAAATACATAGCTATTACAGACAAATATTTTCCAAATAAAGACGGTACTTTGAGTATTTTAGACTTCGTTCAACATAGGTTAACTAAAATAAGTGTAAGGAAAAAACTTCAGAATATCTTGGAGAATTTTCTTCTTTGAAATTATTGATGATTCAAATAACTTTTATTTTAGTTGGGTGTATATTTGTATACTTTTATTCTTCTTCCTTCTTCCTCCAAAATTGTATTTATTTCTTTATTATTATTTCATTTCTATATTTATTTTTATTTCTTTATTATTATTTCATTTCTTTATTTATTTTATTTCTTTATTATTATTTTATTTATTTATTTATTTTTATTTCTTTATAATTATTATATTTCTTTATTTATTTTCATTTATTTATTCTTATTTTTTATGTTTATATTTTATATATATTTATATTGTTATTATTAAATGTTATATTGCTCATATGTGTTTCTGATATCTTATGTTCCCATATATTGTCATCAGTAATTCCGCATTCTTTGTCTGGACGGAATTCCCACTTATTTACTGCGCTGTCTCATAATCTCCTTCATTTTAATACATTTAACATTGGAATTATTTATCTACTTCTCAGTCGGTAAAGAGATGGCTGAGCGGCGAAACATGAAAATGTAGACCATTAGTACATCCTTTTCTTGCCCCATTTACCAAATAACTTTGTCTTGTACCTTGAAAGAGGATTTTATCGCGGAATCATTAAAATAAAATATATTTCCTTGCTGCAAGACAGAAAGATATATGGTCGCCCTTGAAGCAGAATGCTAGTATTGTGATCAAAGAATGATTATTCTTCGATCACAGTTATAATTATAAAAACTCGCGATCGAAATTCATATTTTAACAGCGAAAGTTCAAAGCGCATATGAAGTTGTTTGCGCTTTTTGCCCGTCATAAATAGTTCTTATGCTGGTTTTCATAAAAGTATAGAAAGGCGTGTACATGTTTAAGCAGAGTCTTGCTCGTCTGACTGTAGAGGGGAGATTCTCGTCAATTTATGATTCAATAGATTCAGAGGTAATGGGTATTCCTCTCATTTTACTACAAATGACATTTAAGTACGGAATGTGTTTATTTTATAAGCATTGATGTAGATAAACTTTAGGTTGAGGGGAGGACGAAATTTCATCCATCCCAGGACAGTAGGTTAAACCATTTAATTTTGAAACTTGTAGCGACTTATCAGAAAGAGAAACATTTATTGAACTTCAAAAAAAGTTGGTGTATTTATAAGCAATATACAGCAATGTAAAACTTTTAAGCTTATGATTTCACAACAAAATATAAAATAAGAGACAGTGGCCGAATTCGAACTGTAGCCTAAAATGCACAGGTATCGTATCTCCGATTCTATTAAATATTTGGTCCATAAAATAGACAACTTATGTCGTTGTGATGTAAATGTGGTTCATAGAATCATTTTTTAGAGAAAATGCCACGTGGTTGCAGTTAGAGAACAAGTGTTTACATTTAGATATCATCAATTAAATATTTTAAAGAATAACTAATAGTCCTTACACTGTTTAAATGTAAGAAGTAAATTCTGCTATTATGGCCCTACACAGGTAACTTGTTCGGCTACGATGATAATAAGGATAATTATTACAATAATACTACAATAAGGATTTTATTGAAATAATTTAAGGTTAGGTTATTTTTGTTGTTGTTCTTCAAAGATTGCTCAGATTGGACCGCAAACAATTGCCTAAATTAAACTGTTTAAATCAATGTTGCTGTTACCTTGAGTTAGAGAAAAAACACAGAGAGTAGCTATAATCTCTAGTTATCTTCATAAATTGGGAATGGAGCAAGTCAAATGAGAAAACAATAAAAGGACATTAAAGATATGAAATGTTGGTTCTAAAAGAATAAAAAATAAGGTAAAGAGGGTTTTGTATCAAATTTTAGGAAACAAATGAAGAAGAATAATTCATACAATGCATAAAATGTAATGTTTGGGTTCATACATTGTGTACTTGTGTGAATTTGAGAATAAAAAAATATTTTTGCATTAAATGTGCTAAAAGAAATTGGTGATCCTATTAGATAAATGGTGTTCCAATCTGGGAAACCAATTTCCTTAATTGGGTGGATGGCACAATTTTTATGTTATTTATTTATTTATATTTTAAGTGCATCTCTTAAAATGTCAATTACTTTGTTTTTAAGATAAATAAACTACTTAAAATTTACACTATTGTTATTTTTATTAAAATTACTTTTATATCATTGTACTTTAAAATAGTCCAGTCAACGAAGGTCCAAAATGGAGATGAAAAAAACATTAAATCATATAGTTTTGAAAATTGGTACACGTGTTTGTAAGGGGCTTGCGATGAACATACTAAAAGTCCCCGATCCTGCGGGGTGAACTCGCGACGCCATCTTCGATTTCATCCCCCCTTTTTTGTTTTTCCTAAATATCTCAAGAACTATTCAGATTTCAAATTACAAAAGATCTAACACATTAAAAAGCGTGAAATTCCCTACAAATGCATACTTTTATTTTTCGTCCAGCTTTAATAGTCTTGGAGATAATGGGTCTCAAAGGTTGCCAGCATATTGGATTTCCTTCCCCTTTTCAGCTTTTCTTGAATATCTCAAAAACTATTCAATATTGAAACTACGTGTTATTTAACAAATTAAAGAGCGTGAAATTCCCTACAGATTGGTTCATTGATCTTTCTTCAGGTTTAACAGTTTTTGAGATAATTTGTTTCAAAACGAATAAATTTATTTAAAACTTAATTGAGAGTACAATAAACGAAGGGTTTGAAGAAAAACAAAAAAAATCATATAGTTTTTAAAATTGGTACAAATGTTCTCGAGGGTCTCTTTTTGAATATAGTAAAAGTCCCCGATCCTTGGGCGAAGCTCGCGTCTTGGATTTCATCCCTCCAGTTTTAGTTTCTTCTGGATATCTCAAAAAGTATTCAATTTTCAAATTATAATTCATTTAAAAAATTAAAGAGCGTAAAATTCCCTAAAAGTACATATTTTGGTTTTTCTTCAAGCTTTAATAGTTCCCGAGATAATGGGTCTTAAAGGTATCGCCATCTTGGATATCATCCCCTTTTTTAATTTTTCTTGAATATCTCGAAATATTTTCAATTTTCAAATTACATGTAATCAGTAAATTAAATAGAGTAAAATTCTCCATAAATATATGCTTTTATTTTTGTTTTAGCTTCGATAGTTTCGGAGATAATGGGTCTCAACATTTGCCGCCATCTTGGATTTTATCCCCCCGCCTTAGTTTTTTTTTTTTACATTTCTCAGAAACTATTAAGGCTATAAAACAAATAAAAGCGTGAATTTGTTGGGAATTTTACGATCATAAATTTTCTGTATACATGTAATTTAAAAATCGAATAGTTTTTGAGGTATTCAAGAAAAACTAAAAGAAGGAGGATAAAATCCAAGATGGAGGCAAATTTTGTGAGACCCGTTCTCTCGAACACTATCAAAGCTAAAGTAGAAAAAAGTATGCATTTATAGAGAATTTTACGCTATTTAATTTGTTAAATAAATTGTAATTTGGAAATTGAATATTTTTCGAGATATTCGGGAAAAACTAAAAATAAGGAGATCAAATCCAGGATGGTGGCGCGAGCTCTCCCCCAGGATCGGGAACTTTTACTATGTTCAACAAGAGACCCTCAAGAAAATTGTTACCAATTTTAAAAACTATATGATTCTTTGTCTTTCTTTAAGCCCTTCGTTTATTGTAACTATAAATTAAGAATTTATACAAATTCATTCGTTTTGAAACCAATTATCTCAAACACTTTTAAAGCCTGAAGAAAAAACAAAGTAGCTATCTGTAGGGAATTGCACGCTCTTTAATTTATTAATTAACATGTAATTTTAATATTAACTAGTTTTCGAGATATTCCAGAAAAACTGAAAAGTAGGGGGGGGGGTAATCCAAGATGGCGGCAACCTTTGAGATCCATTATTTCCAAGACTATTAAAGTTGAAAGAAAAATAAAAGTATGCATTTGTTGGGAATTTTACGCTCTTTAATTTGTTGAATCATTTGTAGTGTGTAAACTGAATAGTTTTCGAGATATTCAGGGAAAACTAAAAAAGGGGGGATTTAAATCCAAGATGGCGCCGCGAAATCACACCCCCCCCCCCCCCCAGGACCGGAGACTTTTAGCATGTTCATCATAAGTCCCTAAGGAACAACTGTACCAATTACCAAAACTATATTATTTTTTTGGTTTTTGAAACCCTTCGTTTTCTGGACTAAACAAATATTCAGGTAGTACAGATTTGGCAGTCGTCACCAAACGAATTTCACAAAGTATTAACATTAACTATTAAATGTTTAAATAACATACAATCGCATTTCAAAGTGTATTCTGAGACTGCGGTGGCCTAGTGGTAAGGTGTAGGCCTGGGAGCCGAAAGGTTCCAAGTTCGAAACCCGATTCCATTGAAGATCTGTCGTGTATTAGGCCTGTTGCACGCTAAATCATAAGTAGGGGACAAAACATCCTCCCGCTGGTGTGGTGCGGAAGTTTGGAGAGGCGGGTGCTAGCCCAGGTGTCGCCCCCGTCAGCTGACCGCTGTTCAAATTATCAAGGTCCGTCCCAAAATAGCCCTCGTGTTGCTTCAAAATAGGACTTTAATATAACTAAACTAAATCAAAGAGCGTTTACACTACAATAACACCTGGCGAAAAGGGTGCTACCATACAGAGTCAACAAAAGATTGAAGAGTATAGAGCTTCGAAAAACACACAACCGTGAACAAATTTAAACACCGAAATAAAGTTGCGCATAAGTGCGATTCTTCAAATGAATAAGCAACACTTGTCTAACATTCTCAGTAGGTACAAATAATTTATTAGCTCCTGATCTTAGGGCACTGGCCTTTAACAAGAATCGATTAAAGAGGAATTTTTGACGACAAAATAAAATTGCCTTTCACCTTTAGAAGTCATTAGAAAACAGGAACTGATGTACCTTCAACTTATTGTTGAATTCTCTCATTGGCTATCAATCGCTTCTTAATGCCTGTGGTTATGCACTGGGAAAAGAGTTAAAACTGATTTATAGAGTAATTAAATACTTTACATTTTCTACGAATAGGTGAAGTGAAGTTCCATCGATTTAGTGATACGATTGTACACTGAGAAGAAAAATATGTTGGCAGATAATTTGTAATAACCCTGAAGAAAATGTTTAAAAAAAATGCCGGACAAAAATTCTTGAATATTCCTCGGAATGATAAGAAATCTATTTCTAAAAAGTGAATGACCAATTGCCTAATATCGAAAAAACGGATCTGATTGCATCAGAAGATCCTCATTGCTCGCACCCCATGCAGCAAGCCCTCTACTAAAGAGGTACGACACGCCAATCAAGAAAAATACCGATTACAAATCCCTGCTTTGACAAAAGGACCTCGGACTAAAACCAGAAACTAAATTGCTAACTTACCATTCTCTACTCATTGTGTTTCCTGGGATAGAGAGATGAAAATTAAGAAAATGTCCTCTATCAGTTTTCATATTGTCGCGAAAATATTACTAAAATACTCAAAATTATAGGACTGCCAAAAATATATTGATAAATTTAAAATATTTTTTTTCCCATCTACCGAAAGTTGCTTTTATCCTGCTTCTACTTTTGTATTTCTGGTTAATTGGTAAAATATTAATTAATTTATTGATTATTATTCCCTTATAATCATTTAAATGTGAATTCGGGAAAACTTAGCTGGTAATTTTCGTAGTTATTATTAGCTGAAAAGTTAGTAAAAATCTAATTAGATCAGTTAAAAATAGTACTAATGAAAATGGATCTACACACAAATCATTTATATTAAGAAATTGCATGGATCAACTTCAGAATTGCATGTTATAATCAACAAACGCTGTTACAAATGACAAATTTTATGAAGATTTAAATCACAACGGGAGGAATATTTTTCCTTGAAGTTTGCAACAAAATAATTTTTCTCGGGTTTTCTTTCTTTTGTTTTACTCTAAGATTTTCTTTAACATTTGTAACGAAGAAAAAGTCACATTCTTTCATTGATAGATCTGAGTAAAATTAATTCTTTCATAACAAAATTTTAAAATGATCCTTTCAACAAGAAAAAATTAACACAAACACAAGCACCTCTTTAGCCACAAAATTTGCATTACATGATTGGCTGAAAAAAGGATTTACACATTTATAAGCATGTAAAGAAATCTTTCTTCTCTTAGTCAATCTGTATAAACCATTCAAAGTGTGAAACTACTGTAGTTATCTTTAATGTTTCCGCAATTCTTCGACATAACTACTCATCAAATGAGTTAATAATGATTGATGGTACGAAGATCATTTTTCGCTTTTCAATAAAATAACGAGTTACTTTTTTAGTCTATTCTTTATAGTATTCGTGTTACTACTAATCTTTTACACTATGAAGCATCTATGAGAATCTGTAACTATCTTTAAAGTTTTCCGCAATTCTTCGCAATAACTCCTCATCAAATGAGATTATGATGATGGATGGTACAAAGTACATTTTCACATTTCGATAAAATAACGGATTAATTTTGTAGTCTCTATTCTTTATAGTATTCATGTTGCTACTAATTTTTACATTACAACTATGAAGCATTTACATGGCTTCTGTTTTGATATTCATACATTTTTCATAATAATTCGAAACAAAAGCAAATTGGTTTATAATATTCATTATTTAGTACAAAAATTTTCAAGGCCTTGCTTTGAAAAATTGAGATTCTGAGCAAATAAATAATCATAAATAAATCAAGATGTTATGTTTTTCATTCCTTAAAGCAATTTTCAAAATTTTTTTTACCAAAATTTAAGCAACTCTTCACACAGATTGTTTCGTAGAACAATGGTTGTGAGCCCCAAACAAAGTATTATACATGTTTGTTGACGAAAGATAATTTAGCATCTGTTTCCAGCTAACATCGATAGAGACACTAAAATAGAAATAACTGAAAAATAAATGGAAAAAATTAAAAACTTTCTTTCCAAACCTGCAGTTGCTTCTCTCACACCGATATTTAAGGATAAAATAAAATCAAAGAATGAAATAATTTCTCAAAATTTTCCGCAACATCTACTTTATTTTTGATTTGAACTTCATCCATTATCTACAATGTTCCAAGTCAAAACTACTTTTATATACTATTCTCATCCAACACAAAAAAGTTTCAAATCCTTGTTTTGAAAAATAATACACCAGGTAAAAAAAATTCACATATAAAGCACGCTTTTATGTTTTTCACACCTTCAAATTATTTTGAATGTCTTTCAAAAATCTTACAAAAAATTCCTACAAATTTCTTCGCAAAACAATTGCTATAAGCCCTAAACAAAGAATTGTATCTGCCATCTGTTTACAGATAACATGGATACAAGTACTAAATAACAACAATTAGAAAAGGAAAAACAAAAACTATTTTTAAACTTTCCTACAGAAACCAGCATCTGATTCTCTCATACCCATATTTAACGTTAACATATCATCAAAGAATGGAATAATTTCTCTAAATTTTCCACGCACGATCCAACATCAAATTCTACATCTTTCTAGACGAGTTCCGGGACAAGGTTAAAAACATTTCCACTCCAAGAATTTTGACAAAATACTGTTTTTAAATCTTATCACATGATTCATCATGCACTCGACAGTCACATATACTAGGCGGGTCTTGTAGCTACTGTTCCCTAGAAAGAAGACGAACTTTGCATGCAAACTTGGGTCATTATTTATTTATTTTTCGTTTATCGTTTCATATTCGGCAAAAGATGGAGACATTTGCTTTTTAATATATTTTCGTGAGTTATCTGTTTGAGTAATGTTTTTTTCAAGAAATCGATATTTTTAAACATTAAAAATATAGATTATAAATTTAGTCTTTACTTTTGCAAGCATTGCACTTTTGGGTGAAAGTGAAAAAAAGTTTTCTGGACGAAGATCTTCTAAAGACTGAAAATATATGAACTCCTTCGAATATGTTCTTCCAAAAATAATTAAAATCTTTACATCGACAGCTCTGATAAGACATTTATTATCGAAAAGCATAATTTGGTATTGAATCGTTGTGATATGTTGCTGAACCAAAGGTAGAATATTTATTATTTTATATCCTTTATGAACTTCCATCTAACGAGGTTAAAACTCAATTTCCGATATAATTCTTGGTCAATGATGAGCTTAAAATTTCTGTCCCCCTATCAAAAGATAATAGTGAGAATTCAAATCTGCGTATGCGTTATTTTTTCAGAATCATTTGAGAAGGCCAAATTTCTTGATTTACATATGGGTTTTATAATATTTATCTAAAAGTCTTCTAAGCAAGTGAAGAAATTCGGGGCCACTTTTAGAGAGACGCTGATGTTCTATCCTTTAATGGGAGTTTCAAGAATCTAATCACGAAATATGCTTACTTTTCATATGAATTCATAATTTGAGCTACTTTTACAGAACATATTTTCAATTTTGAGAATCTGTTTGATGGAAATGGAACGTTCTCAGCATCGGAAATCATAGAAATCTGAGTTATCAGTAAAGAGAAGTGTTTCCAAATCAAAATTATATCTGAATTAAAATATAGTGCACCCAAAAAAACGCGATATTTTTACTATAAGAAGTTATGGAAATATTTGTGTATTACAGTATTTGTTTTTAATAGCAAATCAAAAATATTTTATGATGCGATGATTTGCAAATATATAGCCACAACATGGTAAGCTTAGAAAAAAATTCTCCATAAATTCACCTCAATATTAACATAATATGTGAGTAAAGGTTCAATGATGGTCATGAACTTATTCTTCTTTATTACTCTTGAAATGAAAATGAAAATTATTTATATCACATATCTTGAAAAATTTTAAAATATTCATAATATATTTCATTATAAATAAAATCTTAAAAATATAGTAGGGTATAGAAATAAATAAAAATATGTTTAACAATTGCATAATGCTTCTAAATAGTACAGTATAAAATTTCATACTTATGTACAGAAACGAATATTGTATCTGCGTACCTAAATTTGAAAAAACAGTGTTTTTAAAAAATTCAGAAAGCTATGTATTTAACTGCAAACCTCTTTCTGTGATTTTAAGCCCTTACGACTTGCAAAATCGATTAAATGTTCCTACTTCTAAGATGCTAAAATTTTTAAAAAAGGATTAATCAACGCTAAAAATGTCGCAGTTTCCTTACAGAAAACCAGTGTTGCAAAGAATCTGTAGTTAAAAAAAATTTCTGATTTCGATGTTTTGTGCGCAGAGCTGTGTTAATTTGAATTTTGGACCTCGAAATAATAGTCGAATGGATTCGGCAGTTGCTTTTACACTAGAAGATTAATGTAAACGTAGAAACTGACCAATCGGCATGTAGAGAATTAAAAAAAATCTAGTATAAAGAATCGTTAGAAAATTTCGTATACTTTGGATTTGGTAATGTGTATCCTGTGCTATTTTTCTGAAATTTTAATTAATTAAAAATTAGAGGTTTTGATTTTTTCCGCCATAACATCCGGAAAATATTACGGTATAAATATGATTATTACACCATTTTAAAATTCAAAAAAAATATTTTTAATTAAACCCAATTCTTTTTCTGTAATAATTTTTTTTATTGATTTTAAGAATTGGTTTAAATTTCTTTATGTATGATTTACAATAATTTATTACTATTGCTTGAAATTCAAACCGTTTTCATTTTTATCAAACATTTATTCGCGTGTCTGTCTTCCCCTGTTAAAAAAGCCACAAAGAATAAAGATTCAGTTTATATTTTCATGTTCTTTGGCAATGCCATAATGAATTTTGATTTCTAACTTTATTACATGCAGTTTTTTTATGGAACCGCAAATATAGTCCACTAAGATATTAAGCATACCTACTAGAAATATACCAGGCATGATGAATGATTGTAATTGTTTATAATTTTTATCAGTATTATTTCGCACCCATTTAACGGGATGTTGACGTGCTTAGATAATAGCACGTCGCTTTGCGCCATTTTATTTTAATCCTGAATCTAGATGAGATGAAATGGCCCACAGGCCCCACAACTACAGGCAATCCAAATAACTATATCCAAATTTCTCAAAAATAATTACAATAAATTGCATAAAAAAATGAATAAATATGAGCCAATACAAATATAACATTTAACAGTCTCTAAACGAACAGTTCATAAAAAGTCCATAATATATGTCCGATCTTTTAGCAGTTCCTCCAACAGGAAGCAGAATGCTTTAACGTTTATTAAGTATAGAAGCATCCAATTGATCGTAATTGTCGGAATTTGCTTAAACTTAAACTCTTGGTTTTCCATATATACGAGAAATAACAAAATGAAATCACAGTTCAGCGTTAGACAACATGCAACTAGATGTCAGACAGTTGCAGTTTTCATGCAATTTTACATTTATTCGACACCATTAAGAAGTTTTCCGTAAATAAGAGTAGAACAAGAGTAAGGTAATTCAAAAAACATCACTTAAATTTTTATATCAATTTGAAGTTTAAAAAATACTTTTCTAAAGAAACTATGAATATCAAGGTGGGATAAAAGAATTAATCGAAATCAAACAGAGCCAATATTCCAGGTGAATCTAGTTGTCGCCAAAGGCGGCTAGCTTATAATAAGTAAGTCTGACGAAAATAACTACAAACGTTTAAACTCTTTAAAATAAAAGATTTTGAGATAAGAGTGACAATTTCCACAACATTTTATAACAATAAAATTTATCTTTAACTTATGCCAATATTGTGAAACACACAAAATTTCGATAAAACTGAAGTACATACATTTCTTTCAGAGAAGTATATATTGTTATTATTTTATCAATACTTATCTTTATGCCTCTTTCTGGTAATGTTTCATTTCAATATAATAATTTAATTTTTTCAGTAGCTTCATTTCTATTTAAAATACTCAAGATACCCCTTTAATAATATTTTATCTTCACCTGAATACAAGAATAGAATGAAACCTTTATCAAAACACCTTTAGAAGTTTGTTGCTTGTTGAATGTTTTAATTAAATAAAGTATATAAAAGTAAACTAAATTAAATTTTGTAAGTAAATTAAATTTTGCCTTCTGAAATTCCTTAAGTCCGAGAAAACATGTTAAAATTTGTTTCTTTCAAAAAAAAGATACAAATTTAAACTTATCAGTTTCAAAATTATAATATATCTATGAAGCTATCATTTTTCTTAGAGAAATTTAATTGAAAAACTGATTTTGTATGGGATTGTTTTTCGTTATCAAATAGGAAATACCGTGAGTTTCCTACAATAAATTGATTTTACAAAATTTTAAAAGTAATCAGTTTAGAATCAATTTTATCTCTTATCACCAATATTTCTGAATATGCTCTAATAGTTAGTAATCAGTGAAATGAATTCTTTTATACCTTTGTCTGATTAGTTACATAAATTTTGTAGATATTGATATATAATCTGAATTGGAATTTTAATGTATTAATTATTGCACATTCATAGCTAACGTTATCATGCTATAAAAAATATTTTTAAAAAAACATATCGCTGTACTTAACTTGGTATTTGGTTTGTTTCTGTCAAAAAA
>BGPR01000171.1:266360-284476 GCA_013235015.1 Araneus ventricosus | reverse complement strand
TATCATAAAGTATTATTCATACTTCACTAAAGCAGATAAAAATATGGTTCCTCTTGATGCTGCATGTTACTGCTGATATTAATTCAGAAAAATATAATTCTTCTTTAATTAAACAAGTTTAGACTTTGTTACTTATTATAATATACTTATACATATCTGGTAGAAATCAATCAATGAGCCAAAAAGTTATCGGGATTTGATACCTGAACATATACTCCATTTCTCTCTTTGTGTGTGTTCACGCTTGTTTGTGTGTGTTCCATTATCTCCTATAAGTTCAATTTATTCCATAACATTTTTACTTAAAAAACTGTTATTATTCTATTAAAAAACTGAAATTACTGTTCTTATTCACCGAAAAAATGCAATATATGCGGTATTTTCGCTTCATTACAAATTTCCAAAATATTTTTCTTGTAACCCCAACCCTTGTACCATGACAACACAGACGTCTCATGATCCGGTAAAAAAATATAGAAAAAACTTGAATTATTGCTGCAACGGTGGAAGTCTTTTTCCTTAGCTTTGAAAACTATATACCACAAAACATCTAAATCTGAAGTTTTATCCCGATTCACTAAAAAATGCAGTTGTAAGGATCTCTCATATAGTAAAATGTGTTTTATGTTGATCCCATAAATATAAAATTATACAAATTTTTATTGTGATGTATACATTAAAGAGTCAACTTTTCTGTATATAAAATGCTTTCACGAGAAAAGAGTATTCTTTTGAAATTTTTTGAAGCATAGAAATATTTCAAAGAGTTTTCCATATGAAATTTCAATCAAAAATGACGAGAACTATAATCTTGTAGTGGCATTCTTTTCGATAAAACCATAAATTAAATCAGAGAGACGCAGCACCATGAATTAACAAATCATAAAAAAAATCATTTTCAGGTTTACAGGTAAAGAGATAAACACCGGTTAAAAGCTAAAAATGCTTTAATTTTTCACTTACTTCCCTTAATTGATTAAAATCAAGAAGATTTTACAGAATGAATAAAAATAACAAAGTTTTCTACAGTTCAATAAATATTTTGTGAACTTTATTTATAAAATATCTGAAAAAATTCAACTAAAGCTGATTTTCAAAACCTAACTTCGTCATCTTTTTTATAATTTGTATCATGGTCGAATAAGCAAATAGAATTTACCAACAGAAACTTGAAGAATAATGAAATCCAAATGCTGTAATCATAAACACAAAACACAGTTCAATCGAAAGGAGCATCTGACTATCTCTGAAGATTCAACAAACTGCTAATAGAAATAACAAATAGTAGCTAATTTCTAATAATAATAATAATTTCTGAATGCAAGGGTATTCAAAACAATTGCTTCTATTACAAATGGCTTCTTTGTATAACTTTCTTGTAAACAAGGACAGAAAGAAAATATTTAAACACAATGCAGAAGGAAAAGTTTTGTTTGCGTACGTAGTAATTGCCCTATGTGAGTTCCCTTAGTCGCAAGGACAACATCCGTGCGGTAGTCCATTTTATTACTATAAGCATTATCTATGTGTATCTTCAGTTCGCTCACTGTTGAACAACTAGGAGGATTTCAGAATTCAGAAGTAATTTCAGAAAATTTGGATAGCCTCATGCAAGTGCCTATCAAAAGCGCATCAATAACTGCGTACGTACTTCACAATGTCTGGCGTGATATGGACTACCATACGGACGTTACCCGTGTGACCAAGGAAAGTCACAAAATGAAATTATTTCTCACGCAAATAAAATTTTATATAAGTTCTTTCTGCATTATGTTCAAATTTTTTCTTCTTATTGTTGTTTATAAGTAAGTTATAGCCATTTGTAATTGGTACAATTGTTTTGAAAAACCCTGTATAGCTACAGGTTATGATACTTTTTATTAACAAAATTAAAACTAAATGTTTTCAATTAAAACTCTAACTCAATATTATGATTAGTTAGAATTATGACTTTGAAAACAGAACTGAAAATGATATTTTTTAAAATTCACAAATTTATTTCCCATAGTGAAATGTTTCTAGTACATATTAAACCTCCTCACTAAACAAACAAATTGCAAAGCAGATTCTTTTCGTTATTTAAGTTAATAAATTGAATAAACTATTCTTTATACATCTTAAAAACTTAAGATTTAACATGCAATTAACAATTAGTTGTCACCAAATAATATAAGAACATAGTTTTATGTATTCATGAAAAAATATTGTGTTGTTAGGTGAAAATACAATCCCTTCAAGACCCAACAGGTTATTTTTTACAGTTTTCAAAAATTTATCTTACGTCTGTTTCAGGTCTTTATACACGGTATTTTCATTTTTTCACTCAGACACGTAGGCAGATTCAGGTTTCAATTTATTTTAATCAATTCAGACAGAGAGTAAATTTTCATTTTAAAAAAATAAGTATAAATGTGACGCAATTGCTAACTTGGTTTAAAATGGAGCTTATAATATTCTTGTAAAATCAGGAAATGAAAAGAAACTTCAAAAAGAAACTGAAGAATAATCATTTGAATGACTAGGAAATTAAAATGTGGTTAAATCTGTTTTTTAAAACACATTTGATATTTTAAAACACTGCTGTTGCTTATTTGAGTGCAATGTTTCATATATATCTATGAGTAGATCGCAGGTGGGTTGGAGTTTGCATGATTATCTCTTATATCTGGAATGTGTTCGTGATATCGTCATATAAGAAAAGCATGATTTGGTTTAATATGCAGAGAGCATTACTCTCAGTGAATTATTATTACTTTATTGCTAACGATGATATAAAGTAGAGATGAATCATTTTTTTTACCCCAGGCCTAAGCATAATACATCTGACTATTACTTTCTGCTAAGAACAAAGATGTAATGATACTAAATCAAAATATTTCATATCATTATATCTTTATATGACCTGTATGTTGAATTTCATTACTCATTTTATTTATTCATACTGGTTTAAAATGTGGTTATATACTTCTCCAATGAAAAAGAAGCGCTATAATCTTTCCGAAACATTAAACATGCACAAATGCATTCTTGGAAACTATCATAATTAAATTGCCCGGGGCTGTTATATTGCTGTTTCAAAGAAGAGGAAGAGGGAAATATATATGAAATAACATGAAATATTCGTGAAATCTGACTAAGAAACCATTTACTCCCATAATAATAATGTTATAGAATATTTTTGTTCCAGAGTTGGCATCAAGCAAACTGCTTCGTAGTCAGACCTGTTAATCTTTTAAAACTCACAAAACTTTAATAAATAAAGGCTCATAGAATAATATCATCGTCTTAAACCAACGTGTCAAATTCAAATGCTAGTACTGGACAAATAAACAATGTCAAAAGTTATGTGGGCCACTAAAAAAAAGAAGAAAAAAGGCTTCTTCAATTTTTATAGAAATTTAGGTTTATTTCCAAAACAAAGAGTTAAAAAGAAGAAGGACAACGGTAAATTTAATATTACCGTCCAAATATATCCCATTTCTTTCCTGCATTCATCCTCCTTACTTCGACGTTCACAGTGATAAAGTTCAAAACTGATCTAAGGTGAATGTCACTTATTCTAGATCTGACCAAACTTATTTTCTTTTAAATGTGAAAATGATTACCGGCACCGCTAAGTACTTCCAAACATGGAAATAATTTCATATGCCAATTCTCGATTGTTTTCAAACTTGCCTGGCAATTTTTTGCAAAATTCAGACATCCCCACTTCAGCTGTTGGTGGGAAAAATAGTGCATAGATCTGACAGGATTAGTAATCGGTCATTGGCGAATGTTGAGGTTCGTTATTATTAATTATATATAATTAGGAATTTTAAAACTAAGTTAAAAAATTTTTATTACAAATTTTGTTGCATGATGTTACATATGCTGGGCCGCAAATACTATATTCGTTGTCGGCCGCGAGTTTGACACCCTTGCTTTATAAACAGTAAATTTACTCTAATATATAAAAAGAAACAATTTCTGGAATCATATGTGTGATGCACTGTAAATAATTATAAGTTAATTTAGGAAAACAACGGGTAACCATCTTATAGGAGAAGAAAGGTTCTGGAATCGTTAATATATTTATTCTAGAATATTATACTTTAATTCCAGAATAATGAATTCCTTGCGAACTTATTCTGATTAATTCTTTACAGAATTCGACAAACATAAAATCGAGATTATTAAATTACAACTAAAAGTTTTTCTTCCTGGAAACCTCTGGGAAAATGTAGATAAGAGCTTTTAAATAATCCTTAAAAATTGCCAAGGTATTGATAGTCTGAAGTCAAGGAACTCTAACCTATACTTTAAGTGAGGTCACGATATTTGGCCTATTTCTGGAATCCTTGAGAAAGTTTTCTGGAGAAATTGCATATCATTTTAAAAACTATTGTAAATTAGTTGCTGAAAATTTATTTATAATGCACAACGGAAAGTAAATATTTCGTGAATAGTTTATTAAGATGATCGTTTCAAATCTGATAAAATGAACCTAAAACTTTCTTCTTGCACCCTCTTTGACCCTTACCTTGACGTTCTATGGATGATTTTGATTACCTTAGATTCATTAGATCCTCACCACCGCCTCAAAATAAGAAAAAAATTGGCTTCATACATTGAGGGAATTATCAAGACAACTAAAAGGTACCATGTTAAGTTTGTAGGCGTCAACCTCGTCTTCATCAAACACAGCCTTAAGGAGAAAAGTGTTGCTAAGCAACATTCATATGAATTCAACAACGCATGAAAAAGTATTAAACGTTGCTAAGTGTGCACAGGTGAACAGCAGTTAAGTACACTCAAGGTTTACTGAGCATCGCTTATATTATGTTGATATAAATAAATCAAAATAATTCGTCAAATTTAAAGTACTTGACAGTTTGACTGTTGTTATGTTTCCGAAACATGGAAGGGCAAACTGTGGATTGCGAACAGTTCAAGCCGAATACTCGGCTCGACAACGTCGAACCCACAATCGCAAGCTAATACGTACCTCCAGTTGGTCGATATGAGGTCATATGGAAGTTAAAACACTGAATTCTATGCACAAAATTTGCCAGTATCGAAAGACGTTCCACTTGCAAGCTGCATAGTGTTATGACCAATACAGGCTCTATTATAAAAGTAGAAATGTCATATTGTGACATCCCCAATCCACCCTGAATTTTATTGGTTAACAGCATCGAGTCCTCAGTACTTGAAACAGCTCCGTCAACTAAACAGCAGAATGGCTTTGGCATTATTTTTAGCTGAGCAGTGCTACTACTTTTAAGGCCCAAACCGTTTTACTGTTCAGGGACTTTATTTTGGATCACTTTATCTTACTCCTAGTGAAAAATGCCATTTGCTTAAACCCGGGTTTGAAGAGGCAATAGATACTAGCAAGTGATTAAATATGAAATAGATTAGAAGTCATTGCCTGGTCTGTGATATTTTATCTAATGAAAAATCTAGAGCTAAGAACATTATCTCAAAAATCAATATAACATTTTTTGAAACCATGTTAGCCTTTGTATTTTCAAGGGAACAGTAGTCTCCACTTCGACTTTGCGATTACTATCAATGTATATCAGGAAGAAACTTCCAACAATGTTAGAATTCAACTTGAGTGCTTTGTGTCTGTTCATGGAATGTTCTATGTAGCAGTTTCAAAATTCACCAAGAAGCAAAACTTAAAAATAAAAATGTACTCCGATTCACTTCAAGGATTATACTCAGGTGAAAGTTCGAAAATGTAGTTTATACTCAAGTCCTTGCCAATTAAAGTAAATTAGTCATTAAAATATTTGCAACCATTTTCGGATAGCGAATGTTAGATCAATCTAGTAGTTATATAAAAGTCTTATACAAAAATCAAAATGTTTATGAGAGGTAATAATATAATAAAAATAGATATATTTACAGAGTAAATAATAATCTTCAATATGTTAAAAATGAATACTTCGCTGTATACCTAACTCAGAAATACTTTCAGCACAGCAGCGTCGTAAGGTACATTTTGTTCTTCTTGTGTCTTTAACTGACCCTTTAAATTTGATCCTCGTATTCTCATATACTCGGTTACTCAACCTCTTGTGGCATGTCCCAATCTATTAATTTTTTAAGCTTATAGAGTAAAACTGGAAGTTCTTAAAGTTGCAAAATAGTTAAATTCCGGTGACATTACAACATATAACGCCTACTATTGTTTAAACCTTTATGGAAACCTTGCCTCTATCTTTACCTCTGTATTTCTTGGGCCATATAAACGTCTTACCCAAGCTCCAAAATACGAGGATCTGTTATTCACAATATTAAATTAAAAAAACACCTTTACATCATAATAATTTAAATTTAATAATTATTCAGCCTTATTAAGATAAAGATATGAAATATTTGTAAAATTCAGCAGGACTCCACAATCTTTGCTTGTTGCTCATAACTTAAGTTTTTGTCACACCGGGCACCAGTTTTAGGGTCACTGAGAAGAAAAAATAGCAATACGTTTATACAACTTTATAATGCCAAATATTATGATAAGTCAAAATATCCATTCACCCCATCCGTGCAACACTTACCTTTGCTACACACCACTGTTCTCTGTGTACATGTGATGAAATTGATTAAAGATCTATTCATGTTCATTAACATGAAATGCATTCATGAGCTATTGATCCTCTTTGACATGAAAAGCATTCATGAGCTATTAATCCACATGTGCAATGAGACATTCATCTACTAGTGTAATGAAATAGATCGATGAGTTATTCATCAACATGTGTAATGCAGCATATTCATGAATTATTCACCTACCGTAAAACGGAGTTATTTTGCACCGATTTTCAAGACTTCAAAATGAATATTAGATTAGTTGCATGCATTTCTCTAAAAAAAGGGGCTTTTCTTATATTTTTTTCTTCGTTGGGTGATTACTAGCGAAACGTTTTACAGTAAAATTTGGATCATACAGTAATTTATAATTAAATTATAATTTTTCAAAATTTTGGTGCAAAGTTACCTCAGGTGGTAATTCTTTGGACAAGTTTTTCCAATATATTCCAATAACAAACCTATTTTGTGCAATAATATTACACCTATATATATATATATATATATATATATATTAATAATATAGTTAAGTATTGATTTTGTTTAAAAAACTAATTTCTTAATTGGTTTTTGATTGTGTGTGTATATATATATTAGGGTGTCCCAAAAAAATGAAAGTCCTTTGTTTTTTTTCGCATACCCTCTTATTTTTTTCCTTTTATGTCAAAACAATTATAAATAAAGTTTCATGTAATTTGAACCACAGCAACCCGTGCCGACTTGCATCTAAACATGTCAATCAGTACTTCTGTACTTAAGACAGCGAACACTGGCACGTATCAGCCTGACACGTGTCTGTTGCGGAGCATAAAGCAGCTGCAAATGGTAAAGTGTTGTGGTAGTAAATGTTTGTATAATTTTTAATCAGTGAGCAGAACATGGCAGTGGAATTGCGTAGTTCTAAAAAAGTGATATTTTTATTAGGGGACATAAAACATCAAATAACGGGTTCCAAACTTCCCTCTAATGGACAAGTTCTCGCAGTTTTGTTCTACAACATTCGAGAAGTGACTGTTAATGAAAGTGCAAATCTCGCTATTCGCGAATGTATTATTTTTTGGGAAAAGGCACGCATGTCTACCAAATTGTGTGAGGAAACTTGTTAACGTGTATGAAGTTTGGAGAGACTTACAAAAAACGCAAAAATATTATAAGAAGTATTAAAGCGGCGACAACAAGAATTTGTAAGTAATTTAGACAATTTGTTCGACATTGCACACGCTTATGCACTTCAGTTAATGGAAATAGAGGAAGATAGGATGTTCTTGCAGCGCCAAAGCGAGCCTGGCCTACCCGGTCACTTGGGTGGAGTGGATAAAAATGACCGACAAAGAGGAAAGGGCGCGACTTCGAGTTCTCAGAGAAGAAAATCGACGAATCAAATGTTTCCGCTTCAACATCCTCGTCGTCATACGAACCATTGCAAGAAGATTCCTCTTCGAATTCTAGTGAAAATATGGATTCAGAAGATTTCCCAACACTGATCGAAAGCTCAAAGTCTGGGACAAGTAAATCAGTAATGAGGAAAGATTTTATTACCCCATAGTTAGTTGTTGCATTAGACAGGTGTCAGTTAAGTATGCGAGATTCAGTGTTTATTCTTGAAGCTACTATTGATGCACTTGGATGTAGCATTGACGAATTTCCTATAAATAAGTCTTCAATTCAAAAATTCCGAACGGAAGAAACGCGCGGAAAACATAAAAATTGATTTTCAAAACGAGGTACCTGATGTAGTGACCTTACATTCGGATGGCAAACTGTTGCCTGCTTTGAGTGCTCGAAAATCGAAAGAAGAACGCTTGCCTGTAGTTATTTCATATGGACTTAAAGAATAACTCATTTCTGTGCCGAGACTGGATAATTCTACAGTCAAAGAACAGGCGCAGGCTTTTTGGAAGGCGATCTTAGATTGGAATCTCGATGACAAAGTCCAAATTCTCTGTTGTGATGCTACGGCTTCGAATACAGGTCGTTTTAATGGTGCTTGTGCGCTCCTTGAGCCAAAATTTGATAGGGAAATGCTTTTTTTCTCTTGCCGTCATCATGTATACGAACTGATATTAAAGGCCTTATTCAAAGTGAAAATTAAACAAGTGACAACAAGCCCCGATATTCCACTCTTTAAAAAGCTCAAAGATAATTGGTAAAACATCTATCTCACTAAAATACAGTGATATAGAGAAACAATGGGATTGTTCCGAACCGTACCCGAACTTGAAAATTTGTTTGACTTTTACCGCGCTGAACTTAAAAATGCTATGGTCAGAGAAGACTATCGAGAGTTGATTGAACTTCCTATAGTATTTTTAGGTGGAGATACAGAAATTTTTTTTAAAAATCAGACCTCCGGGTGCCATGCACCAAGCTAGATGGAGGCCCAAGCGATTTACTCCCTAAAACTATAGTTATTTAGTTCTCAGCTGAAATTAAACACCAAGGATAAGGAAGTACTGTTAGACGTCTGCTTGTTTATCGTGACAATCTACGTTAAACCATGGCTTTAATTCATTTTGGCAGTTAAAGCGCCCTACAAAGATTTGTGCTTTTTGAAATCTTTGAAAGCTTACGAAAATGTGAATGAAAGTATCTAGAAAGCTGCTTTACAGAAATTTAGCCAGCATTTATGGTATTTGACTGACGAAATAACAGTCTTAGCACTTTTTGTTGATGATATGGACGAAGAAACAAAATTAAAAATGGTGGCAAATTCATGTAGAGAAAATTTTTCGACCCATGAAAAAACATACATTCCATCGAAGGAAGAACTTTGTGGTTCATTGTATGGTGAGTTTGAAACATTGATTTTGTAGTTGTTTATTTAGTTATTTATTTATATCACGCAATTGTTACCTTTTATTTTATTTTTTTACAGAGAAAAGTATCAATGATTTCATGTCAGTCAAAAGCCAGTCATAGTTTTCTAGACTCAAAATTGATGATAGTTTTTTCAACGAGAGTCCCTTTTCATGGGCGAATAACGCTTCGTTCCTAGACGCTAAAAAGACGGTCTCAATGCTTAAAGCAGTGAACGATACAGCTGAAAGAGCGGGAAAATTATGTAGGACTTTCATGATTTAATAACGGTTGAGGAGGAACAAAAACAATTTTTGTTACGTTGTATACAAGAACGCATGTAGATCTATCCTGATCGAAGAAATCAAACATTGAAACGAATATATGTACAGTAATGTTTCTTTTACTGTAATATGGTAATAAATATCTGCTTTGAATAAATTGGTGTCTTATGTACCAAAGAAACATACATTTTACAATCTTTCCATAGTATTCCCGTAGAAGATTTCACGTTCAAGTTTGACCTAAAGTCGGCACGGTTAACCGTTATCTTATTGCAATAATACGTTTTATTTATGTTACTGAGGTGAAATAGAAAAAAATCGAGGGTATGCGTATTCAATTTTGCAAAAAAAAAAAAACAAAAATTCCCCTTGTATCTTGGAACACCCTAATATATATATATATATGATTATAATAAACAATTATATGCCCTTGTATCCCACCAAACTAGGATGGTGTTTAGAAATCCTATTATCCGGTCATTGTTGGGTGTATTATTAATATATATATATCTATTACCCACCTTTCTAAATTTCTTATAATTTTACGGTCTGCCTTATTGACAGGAAACCCACAGTCACTGACCTGGACTACAAGTTGCAACAGTCATTTTCTTTTCATTTTGGAGAAAACTAGAGGATTTCCAGGTTTCCTTATATGAAGTAGCTTTTTTTTAACATCTGTGCGCTTGGAGTATCAAAAAATTGTTCTGCCCCTCTAGGAGTACACTAACATTGTGAAATGGTACTTAAGAAAGCTTCGAAGGTCTGGAGAGTAATAAATATACTTAGAAGTCCGTAACTTTCTTTCATAAACCCTGAGTATATCTAAAGCAAAAGCAAACATTGTTCTTATTATTATTTAATTCAAAAATAAATTTTAAAAATAACTGGAATTGCTTTGCACAGCAAATTTTCATGATGCGAAGAAACCTTCTTTTTCGATGCAAAGTTACCTCACCTCAGAAAAAAAAAATTATTTCAACTTAATTAACAGGTATAGTTGGCAGTCAAAGCAACAAAATGAGACGTAGGATTATTATCTTTTACATTCCAATAACTTCAGAGATGTTGTTCTTTCTTTACCAGAGACAGAGTTTTCGCCGAAAAACTTGATTAATGTGTTTCTTCCTTCTGTAACCTCCTGAATGATTGTTATATCCGTTTAAGTAATGAAATACACTTGTCAGTGTTGCCAAGGAACAAGAAAAAAATCTCACTTCCGTCTTCTCATAATCAATTGGTTTAATATTTCATTTTTCAACAAAAAATTTTTATACTTGTGCAAAGTTACCTCCACTAGCGCAAAGTAACCCCGTTTCACGGTACATATGTAATGATCCGTATTATTGAGCTATTCATCCACAATACAACTATTCATTCAGTCTTTTTTTACTTTACTTTAATACTTTTGTTCAAATCGGATATTTCTGACAAATGTTGCCAATAATGTGCATTTTAAAGAAAATATATTATTACATATAATTTAATACATTCAACTTGAAGGAACTATTTTTATGAAGCCTTCTCACGTTCTGATATAAAGGGGCTATTGCTCTGCATTTCTTAAAAATAATCACTAACATGTAGTCTTTTCTAAAATTACTTTGCTAGCTATAAAAAAAGTGCTAAAATCATATACAGCTAGTTAATAAATTCATGAGTAATGTTCTTTTTTAAGATTAATTAGGTAGCATATTTTGATCTAACCTTACTGCTTTAACTAGCAAATTACAAACAACATTGGACTTCTTAAAACTGACTGTAAATTTCACACTGTTTCAGCTGTTAAAAAATTTAAAGAAATGTGTCATATAGCATTTGAAATTAAAGAGTTTTATTTAATTTTTCATTTTTAATCACAAAGCTCTGTTTATTTTATGAATTCTGAGAGTAAAAGGGTACAGTTGTTTCAACTAAAATATTCCTTTTCCGACAAAACACACACAGCATATACCACAACCATAATAATCAAGACCACTGATCCCAAACAAAATAAACCAGGCCAAAATCCAATTATTACAGTCTTCTTCAGAACTTGCATCACAAAACATTGACCACGTCTTTTTAAACAGCAAGCAAGAATTGCCCACTTTGTAAAAAATCATAATCTTCTTTAGGCTTAGTGTAACGGTCTGTAAGTACAGTGCTTCAGAATTTAAAACGTGATGTCTGCGAATCTTAGGTCTGCTATTAAGACGCAGTTAAAGGGCGATCAAGAACACAAAGAATGCCTTGCACCACCCAGTTGGAGACCTCACGTCACGACCATCTTTTTATGTCACGGTGAAAGGGATGGTGACGAAAACAAAACCGAAGGTTAGAAACGGGAACATCAAAGCGACATCGGAACGAGTTCGTCACGAAAACGAGATTTCGAGTGAAACCCAGATAAAGAAAGTTCTCGACATGTGTGCCTCAGAATTGAGATTTGTTAATCTGTCTTTTATTGTATCGAGGTAAGTTAAACTCGTCTTCGGAAACGCGCCTTCTTTCATTGCTTTTTCATTCAGTAAGAGAAATTCTTAGTTGCGTGTATGGCAATGAGAAAACTCAGACTGAAGCATTTCCATATTTGTTGCTTCTAAATTGACGTTTCCGCAAAATATACAAGTCTGTATAGGTTTTGATCTATACAGATGTTTGTATTTACTTTCATCGGATTGACTTCTCCGTATTATAATATGCTATCTGTTTTCTAACCAATAGGCAAGGGCGTTTTTAAGTCAAATAGCCTAAGTGTGTTAAAATTAAGGTGACCAATTTTTAACCTCCAACAAAAGGAGGGGACACAAATAAACTGAAGCTGAAAAAAGATAATAAATAAAAGAAACATTTAATTCATTTCAACAGTAATGCAAAATACAATTTAATATGATAAATGAATAATAAAAACATTTTTAAAATCAGTTATTGACAGAACTTACAAAAGGAGGACGGTTGATCACCTTAGTTACCACAATCATGACCAATCTCAAGCAAGTGTTTTGGTGATTTGCTGCATTTACTACATATCAACTACCTCTGTACTAAAAATTTGTGTTTTTAAGGCAGACAGGATGTCCAGAAAAGGAGTAAAGGTTCTTAAGAAAGAAATTAAGTGAAAAGTAGCAATTACTTAATTTACTTTTCCGGGAGATTAACGTGTGAGGTCAGGAATTTTTATTGTTGTTCCTTTCTGTGTTGGAGCGGTTGGTAGCGCTCCGAATTCGGAAGATATAAATAATTGGAAAACTGTTGGAAATCACGGGACAATGATTATAGACAGAAAATATTTGCAGTATGAAAAGCTGCATCCAACAGAGGTATGAATGCGCCCCCAATGTTATAGGGGATACCTTTAATTTGGAATGCTAAACTCTTGCAAGTAGGTGTGACCAATTTTATGTTTTGAATGATTTATTCAGAATAGCCTAGTTTATGCAAGCTGGTGCGAGGCCTATTTGTATTGGTCAGTTTTTCACTTTACTGGAAGAATGTTCCGATAACATTGCAATTGCTTTAGAATACTTGTTGCTCGCCACCTGCAAGAGAATGAAATGAATACAACATTCGCCTGATCATAATCTTGGCGATTTCTTCTTGCGAACCGCTTGAAGAATACGTACGTTGACAAAAGAGCGTGACACTGGTGGAACTAGAACAATAATCAGTCGTGAATGTACAGCTGTTCCATAAAAATGATATAGGATGTCTCTGTTCAATTGTATCCAGACATTGCTGGGGATGGTGGCAAAATGTGGTATTACTTTCCTAACACAAGGAAGCGACAAAAGTTTCTGACCTCACTCATTCTTCTACTGCCAGAGTAGGTGAAATTGTCATAATCCCCTCATTTTAAAAATCCCAAAGGATTTTTTTTTGGATACTGTCGAACGTGTTATACAGATTAGTCAATAATTGTAAACGTTAAGCTAAATCCTGATACAGTTTTTTTTTTTTTTTGCTGCCATGAAAAGCGGTTAAAATGCCGAAAGAATTTATTATTTTTTAAATGGTTTATTTGGAAAAATAGGATTAGGAATGATTTTTGTTTGTAAATGATCTGTTGTTCAATAAAATTATAAACAAAATTGGTGGAATTGTTTGTCTATAAGTGAGAAAGATTCTTTCATATTTCGGCAATAAATGTTATACACGGAAGAATTTGTTTCAAAGAAAGTTAACCCATTATACGGAAAAATTTATTATTTCACTTTTTCAAAAAAAATTATATTACGAATAAAATATGAAAGAAAACGCAATTTCTGAAATTTTTAATTAATTTTATTAATTAACTTTTAATTAGAATCTGTTATCCTTTTAATTAGAAAAAATGTTATTATTGGATGTGTGCCTTTTATAGCAGTAAGCTCAACATTCAGATGCAACAATAAAATCTAAAAATTGCACTGTTTAAGTGAAAATAAAATGAAAACAAGAATCCCCAAAAAAGAGACAATGGCAGATAATGGGCTAACAATAACTTTTTTTTTCTCTTCGTACATCCTCATAAGTGCAATATAAAGCAAAAAATAATGGATAAAATTAATCTTATTTTGTAGAAAAAAATATCACAATGTATATAAATATAAGAGAAGAGAGAAAAGAAAATTTTTTATACAATCATAAGATGGCGATATTCTGATACCTAGAAATAAAGTTCCTATTTCGCATATTCTAAAGGCTGCTGATATCTTTTTGATTTGCGTGTTACATGAAATGAATCAAATAACCAACGGTGATATTCTTCTTGTATATTTAATATTGTTTTCAAAAATATGCCCTAAATTTTTGCTGCTTTTGTCTTGTATGAACAGTACGTTTAATTGCATATTACCCATAAAAAATAGTTTTTTATCTACTTCTGGCACCGAAAAGGCACATCAGTTCTTCAAGTTTCATAATTTGTACATTGGAGCTTCGAATTCGATTCTACTGAATCCCGTATAAGCTACGATCGTGTGTACGTGTACTACGACACGTGTAACTTAAATCAGTAGACTTGCGTCTGCCAAGAGTGTGATTCGATTTCAGATCTCTGCAGTTTTAATTAATCTGTTCAGAATACACGCCATATTCGAAAGATGTTAATCGCATTACTTCATCAAATATCTGCAATTTGTTTGAAAAAATGAGTTATAAATAAAAAATAATGTTTTTATGTTGTATAAATTATCTATAATTTAGAAAATTATATTCAATACTACGGTATGTTAAATATTAAATTTTTCTGTAGAATATATATTTTATTATGACATGGTGTAAAACTGCAGGTATTTTTAATGATATTATTCCTTCAATTTGATTCTCATTAATCAGCTGAAGTAATTTTTTATGTATTCACAACAGCAATCAAATCTCCTAATATCATATAGAATCAGCTTTATCAACCAATGCCATTAACAGATTAATAACTATTTTGCTAATAGAAAAGATAATTTTAGTTAGAAATACCTTTTGAGTATATTATATACATAACATTTGTTAAGATTTTGGTTAAGGATTCAATATTTGTGAAAACAATGAACGTTCCTAATTTTCGTACAGTAATACTTTACATCAAGTAAGCCTTAAACTCTATTTTCTTCATATAAATATGCTGAGACAGCTTTTTTTAAATAAAGCATTATCAGTTTTTAAAATCTATCAATACTAACGCAATAATTTACGTCTAATGATTTTGCTTAACGAGTTTCCCCATTATAACTTCTCATTCAGATCTCTTATACTTTATAATACCATTAAGAATATTTATATTATTATAATTATATCATAAAAGTCGAGTTGTTTGATATAATACTTGAAATCGTATGGCATAATTATTAATGATGTAGCTTAAATTAATGTGAGCCATTCATTCCGTTTGGTTCTGAATCCTTTAGAGATCTTCAATTGTAGAAATAACTCTATACGCGGGAGACATTTAAAGGAGATTAAAAGAATAATATTCCCTCATTAGCATCACGAAACATATAATCATTCATCATTTTATTGTAATGATGGATGTAATCTGTGTGATTGTTGAAAAGATATGTCCATTGATCCCCAATATATTTCTGATTAAAATGCTTTCGCATGATTTGGAATTACTCCAGAGTCCCCTTATTTTTTTTCATTAAATGTCTAATGCTAATTGGTGTGGTTTTTCTTTTATCTTTTCATGCAAAGGCTTAAGCAGTTAAAACAATACCTAGTGTATGAATACCTTTCAGTTACTTGCCTGTCTAGTCTTTATTCTAGAATGTTTTTTATGTAATTTGATATCCACAGCTAACGAATATATGTAGATGTTTTATCGAACGTTTAAATTTGTGAAATTCTTACTATCCCGATAACAAAGTTCAGTAGCAACAAGAGAAAATAAGTGCATATTTCGATAGAACTTTCATTAAAATGGTGTTTTTCAAAGATTTTGTCACACAGTACATTTTCCTGTCCTTGCCAATTAATTGTTAAATCCATTATCTTTGGGCTTTCTCAATATCAACGTTTTATATGTAAGAAGGCCTATCTTAAGGTGACCGCCTACGTTCGGAACAAAATTTTTGAAATATGCTTATTTTGATAACGTTTTGTTTTTTCGATGAATTATCAATTATAAACACAAAAAAGACCAGCACTGTCTTATAAGTATAAGATTTTTTTATGAAACATAGGAATTTGTAGTAAATTTTAATGAAATTTAACCAACACGGTTAACACTCTACACCAAATTGTTAGGCCAGCAATTCTAATTTCCTTTGCACACAAGTTATAGAGAATAATGATCTATGAAATGGACCAAAATCTAAGAAAAAAATTGAAATGCAAATAAATTAGGGGTAAAAATATATGGAAATATGCATTTTTCCATTAATTTACAACTTAATATTTCTAAAAACACCTGCAAATTAAAAAGTATTTCACTAACAACAAATATTTTGCTTCATTTCATTGCTTATACTATTTGAAACGTGTGCTGAAACTTTCAAGTGAATATCTTTATTAGATTTTGAGATATCATGTTAAAGGTGGGAAAATTTTGTGAAAAACAAAGTTCTGAGAAAACTACACTTAAATATTTCCTTCCGGTTGGTTTTGCTTCAGACAAAGTATTTTAAAATCGTTATAACTTTTTTTCTAATTCACTTAGGAAAAAAATGTAAACGGATTTGGGAAGATGAAAGTCTGGACTACAAGAAAAAGTCAAAAATAATGTTCGCCAAAGTGGTCGAAAATCAGTGTTTTCAACGTAGGCGGATACCTTAAGCGGAATTCAACATATTCTCCAGTTAAATAACAGCCTGGTGAGTTTCTAAGAAAAACAAAAGATTTTTTGCTTATTTTGAAACAGGCGATCAAATGCCAAGGAAAAGATTTCGCTACCAATTCTTTAGTACTGTAATATTCCCGTTTAAATAAACACAGTTTTTGTAAAGAAAGTTATGAATAGATAACAATGATTTTTCATAGACAAATAATCTTGCTCTGTAAATGAATTTTTGGTACTGGGTTTCTTCGGTCCTTTTTAAACGTATTTTCGAAGTGAGTACCTCTTACTGATGATTATTAGGTAAAAATTGTTATACTTTACTTCTAAATGTTGAGAAATGAATAACGTATTTTTTGTGTGCGTGTAAATTTACAGTAATTTAAGTTATACTAATTGAACTTGGTCTACCATGTCTAACCAAGTTCCTGACTCAAGGGTGCTATCCAGTTCAGATGTTTAAAGGGTATGTGTGGATTTTTTCTTGATCAAAGCAACTTTTAAATATCTGAGGTAGAAAACTCACTAATTCTAAGTAATAGGGATAATGATGCAACCCTGGAGGACTATTAAGTGAAAGTATCCCACATTTTTGTTCCTCTTGTCAAGGCCGACCGCCGGAGCAGCAATTCCTTGCTAAAGCCCACATTAGTCTACCAGTTTCTAAATAATGCTGGTTATGAGAACACTTTGATCTTAGCCGACTGGCCGAGAAGCGATGGGTTATGAGCAAAACCAAAAGAAACAACCCATACTCTGCCTCCTTCCATTCATGCTCTGCGCAATCCCATGCCTTCACCAACTAATCCGCTGAAAAGCCTGGAAATTCATAAAGCCGTTATGAACTATTACGTCTATATTTACTTCAAAGATTGCAATTTCATTAATATATACTGTAAAGATTGTAAAGCTTACCCATTTTCATAAGTAGTTCTTAAAGATTTTCAGTTAATATGCTACCCTATGCAAAATTGAAATCAATTAAAGATTCTTAAAATTATAATTTTTTTGAAATTTACAGTAAATTATTTTGTATAAAAAATGTGAGCTTTTATAAAATTATTTTAAATAATTAATTCTTTTGGTAGGCTCAAAAACATGAATAATTATTAAATAAATACTGCCTTCTGTTCTAACATATTCTCACTTTTATCTCTTAATCTGAAAAATATATGGTAGATAAGTAAAAATTGGGTCGATTTATCTTAGAATATTGCCTCATCCAAAAC
>BGPR01000171.1:220418-266350 GCA_013235015.1 Araneus ventricosus | reverse complement strand
CTTCATTTTAAATAATCAAATTTCGCCATAATTTAAAATAAAATTAATTCAACTGATATATGAACTGTATGTCTCTTTGTTATTATTACAAAAATAATTTTTTTATTATTTTGGAAATTGTTGTAGCTCCTATCGCTATCCAATGCTTTTGTTTCAAATTTCTTATTTTTTCATTAAATCTTAAACCTATTTTTTAATTCCTATTTTAAACCATTACATTCCTATTTCAAACCATTGCATTCCTAATTTAAACCATTATATTCCTATTTTAAACCATTATATTCCTATTTTAAACCATTTCATTCCTTTTTAAACTATTATTACCATAACTTCCGGTAAGAGACGCGCTTGTTGAGAATATTTCTTGACACTGGACTATTACTATGGTTATGAAGAGAATATTACAACAAGATATCCAAAGGTGAGGCGGAATATTATGCGATCATTATCCAATTCAGCACCTTCCCTATTTGTTCTGACATTAACCATCAACATTTCAGAAGGCACGAAATCTTATTTAATTCAGGGACGAAAGGGTTACACCAAAATGGGATTGTCCTTTGAAAATTATAGCTTGAAGAAACGGCCTTTCTATAAATGGAACTGCATTCTTAAGAGCATACGTTCTTTGCTAACAAAACACTGTTTCTTATCTTTCTTCCTATGCAAATGAGACGACAAAGACACAAACCACTGAAGCATCAATACTCCATCGCAACTATTCTTAACCTCATAACCTTTCAACTCGGAACGAGTCTGCCACGACGGGTCCGTCTTATGCAAATATGACCGAGAATTACTTTTCTTTTTATTACTGATCCCAAACAGCTAGAACACTCCCCAGCACCTCTTGACCCTCTCCAACTCGTTCTTAGTATTTTTCGCTTTCTGCATCAACCACACCTGGGCACGACAGCTTGACTAGTTAAGTCAGTTCACCAATGCGGAAGCAGCAAGAAAAGGAATTCATTCCATGACAAGATTCGTTGTCCTTTGGGACCCGTTCGTTACTATAATGCGATTGCATCTGCGATGCCTTATCATTGGGAATATCGAATCAAAGATTCGGTTTCTTTGGAGAGAGGCTCTTAAGTATCGTTGCTCTTCAAAAACTTAATCCGTATTGATTGATAGCACGAAACCAGTGCTATTGTTGTTGGAGTGATTTTCTACAAATGGTGTGCAGTTTGCGAGACGGTAGCTTCTCGTTTGTGCGTGTGATCTGGGTTCGTGGCGTTTGCTATTAAATTTATGTGTCATTAGCAATCGGCTGAGTCCATAATGCTATAAAGCTTAAACAAACAAATGAGCTTCCTTCTTTTAGAACATTTATATTGCCTGTTTTTTATAATGTTAAAATAAGTACCTATGCAACGCTTGCCCATGAAATCAAAGTTTCTGCTGAAAAAAATTGGTTACATTGCAAATAAGCCAACATTTTTGAGATACTTGAGTCCATAATGCTGTAAATCTTGAACAAACAAATGGCATTCCTTTTTTTAAGGTATTTATATTGTCTGTTTTTATAATGTTAGAATAACTACCTTCGCAGCGCATGGCTATGAAATCAGAGTTTCTGATGGAGAAAAATTAACTGTCGTGCAAATAAGCCGAAATTTTTGAGATCCTCACACAATTTTTCACAACCCTTATTCTAAAAAAATTAAGCCAAAATTCATGATATGGGACTTCTTAGCATCAGTAGATGGTTAACTGATCACAATTTCAGATTAAATATAAAAATACTTGTCATCAAATCATTGAGACCGAAATTAAAAACAGAAAAATGCATGAAAGAAAAAATGGGAATAAATATTGCGTTGTAATACATGTTTGATCAAAGGACACATTTTATGGTATTGATAATTAGAATGTGGAGACATTTTTCCTATGACATATTTTATTCCCTTCATTAACCCATTATCTATCATTTTCCCTTTTTAGGGACGCTTGTTTCTTTTTATTTTCACTTAAACAGTGCAATTTTTAGCTTTGATTGTTGCATCTAAATGCTGAGCTGACTGCTATAAAAGGTACAAATTCAATAAAAAACATTTTTCTAATTAAAAAGATAATTAATTCTAATTATAAGTTAATTAATCATTTTAACTAAAAATATTTCAGAAATAGCATTTTCTTTCATATTTCCTTCATTTTATCCCATAAATGTATTTTTTTTCTTGAAAACGGTAAATAATAGAGTTTTGGCAGAAAATGACTTAAAAATCCGTTTCATATTAATTTGATCTTTATAAGTTTCAACATAAATAGCAATTTTTCGAACAACACACTTGTAAAATCTTGTTGATTTTAAAATATTACGAAACATAGTAAGATTCACTAAGCAATATTTTAAATCAGAATTAAAACTACTATTATGATAATTTATTGCTTCCGTCTTTTGGTACAACAAATTGATTTTTCTACGCAAGATGTTTTAAGTAAAGTCTTTGAAGTTTTTAATTTTTTATTTATCCAAAATAATGTATCATAATACGCTATTATATTTGTGATTTAGGAATGTAATTAAAATATATTTAAATAATTTCAAACCAAGTATGTATCCCTTGTAAATAATCAATTAATAGAATAATACTTAAATATAAATTTAAGAAATAAAAAGTAAAATATGTTGTGAAATGTGAAAATAAAATTAATAAAAATTGCATACATGTAAGCATTCATAAATGACAAATTAAATTTGTCTTTTAGGAATATTTTGCAACTCATTCAAATTGCAAATTATTCTATCAACATGACGTTTTTCTTAATGTTTACAAGTTTGAGATTTTGCGCGTAGTTTATGTAATTCAAGTCCAAGATAAAAGGCCTCGAAAAAAGTTTAAAGTTAGCTAAGGTAATAACTATCTGATATAAAAATATTAAAATTTTCTGAATGCATATGATTCCTTTTCGTGTAGAAAAGTGCTTGTTGAAACTAAAACACAAATCTTCCCTATTGGCACAAAAAATTAACGATATCTCCACGACGTTGCTACGATATCCTGAATGCTGTACAATATCCTAAAGATATCGTATGAATATTGTATTGCGTCTTGTTCTAATAATAATAATCTTAAATAATAAGATGTATTAAAAAGTAGCCCTAGTATACCACATTAACATAATATTTAAAAAATAGGCAGGCAGACAAACAGCCTAAAGAATTCAGACCAGGAGTGGCATTAGAGTCCTCACGACGGGGCAGGCAGGCTCTCCCAGACAGAGCGGCACGACCTTCTGTGCAAGGGGAGGGGCGTAATGATGGCCCTCTCAAATTTTCGACAAATCATTTCTTATCTACCAGTTGAATAGCCCGTTGTATGAACGGGGTACGAAAATTAGTGTCCCCGAAAAGGGTCCCTCGTCCCGACTGTCACCAACCCTGATCCAAACTAATAAACTCACATATTCTGAAGGGAATTAAAATTAAACTGGTTACCGAAATTACATTGATTGCATTTAAAAAGTAACTCCATTAAAATATTGGTAATTAACCTTTAATTTAAAAAGCCGCTTTAATTATATGATTTCTTCTCGATCTTTACGACCTCATTCGCACTAACGAAAACAAAAAAAAAAGAGTTTCGAATTTCAAAATAAAACGGACAATAGAGTACATTATGTTTCCCCTATATGTAAAAGAATTACACATACAAATATTGAATTTTGTGTTTTATGTGAAGTTTTTAATAACCTTTTAAATGATAATAATGTTGAAAATATTAACCCTACTTATGGCCTGTCAGTCGGAACGGAACTCATCAGTAAGTCAAAGAAACCGTCTATATCCATTTTATCAATTAATATTTCCATTTTATAATTAATAAGTCTATTATTTTATTCCTCTAATATTTCACATAATCCAAAAAATCAAGATTCTGGAAAAATGTTTCCTAAATAAATAATTGGTTGCTATGAGATACAGCTGAGTGTGTAATTTCATCACAATAAAAGTAGCGTACCTGTGGGAAACCATTTGTTCATATTTCCACCGTCCTCAGTACATGCTATCATCGTCAGTGACCATACATCTTAATTATTAGGCCGGCGTCAGCACTCGCACACACTCCGGGAAATGCCCCCCCCCCCGGTCAGCACTATCCTGTTAGCGGGAGCTGACGTAGCTCCAGCCATAAATCCTTTGTTTTTACTGGGAAGTCTTTATTTCGGTCTCTTGAATGGAAGTTCAGATAAGAGAGAATACCGTGGACTTAGAAACGTAGACTCTGTATAGTCTTTGTTATTTCCATGTGTACTGCTGATTCGTTTTTGATTTAACGACTTCTGTAAAGAAGTTTATGTTGGTTTGGGTTGTGCAGTCAGCAAGTATTTGTAGATGTATTCTCTAGGAATATTCGTTTCGTATAATAAGGTAACAATAAAAAAGGGATTCGATTGAAATATTAACTTTTTATTGTTAAAGGTTTGGCAATACGATTGCAGTTTTAAATCGTGAATAAACATTTTTTACGCAATATTTGTGAGCTCTGTTAAATATGTTACGTTCAAACTTATTTCTATATTATTAATTTAAATGTATTTTATTATTTTTTCAAAATTGTATTAAGAAAGATTATTTTAAATTTCTGGGCTCGTAATTCGACATTATATCGGCCTGTACATTAATTATTATTTACATTTAACACATCAGAAATTTAACAAATATAAATTCAGAATTCCTGACTACATTAATGAATGTGTTAATCAATGTGCATGCGTTTTTAATATTTCTGTTCAATTAATATCTTAAAAGCTTATCTGTTTCCCCCAACATGCATTCAAAACCATTTTATTATCATTAAAAATATAAATATGTAGTGGAGATGAGAAATATTTGACCGTAATTTTAATTTTTCTGTAATAACGAGACTATTTTGATTGTTAGCATCGCAAAAGTGTTAGCTTTTAAGAATGAGAAATATGCTCATACAAAATTGATATTTCACTCAAGAGGAAAGTAAATATATTTCATGAACACATCTAGGGTCAGGTCACCCTAAGGATAATGAGACTTGACCGTAAGATTAGGAGGATTTGTTGACTCTAGGATAAGAATACTTGACGACATGACAGGAAAGCTATCGTTAATTATCATCCTTACCAAGTTATTTGGAACTGGGAACCTAGTAACATCACTTGCTTATTGAAGTATTGTCAGCTCTGAAAATTTAGAACAAATCAGAACAGCTCCAAAATGAAATGAAAAAAGGTAAATGAATGTTGTAATAAAAAACTTAATAAAAACAGTCTTTAAAAATACATTTTTTATTAATGTCCTAAAAAGGAAAAAAAATTATTTTCTACATTTTCTTGATCAATTTATTATTATAAATATAATACCATAAAAATTTGTAATCAATTTTTTCTCAAACTCACTGTTAGGTGGCGCCACTGGTACGGAATCAAAATTTAATTTAATTAATCGATTAACTTGCCGAATTAACCTGATACCTACGATCTAAATATATTAAAATGATGTATTGTCAACGAGAAAACACATGTGTTAAAAATTTCAGAGCTCTACCTCATCGACAATTGGATGAAAAATCCTTTACAGATTTTCAACTTTACAAGCATGATACTAGATAAACTAAATAAAAGTGTTTAGTTAAAAATTGGAAAATCATTTATAAAGTTTTTCGGTTCTCCTAATATTTTGACCAAAATCGTAGAAAAAGGCGAAAAGTATATGCAGTGGATTTACAAATATCAGTGCAAAATTAATGTCTAAAAACAACCCTCGTGTTGCTTCAAAATGGGACTTTAAAATAATTAAACTAAACTAATTGCAATTTCACGTGTTTTTGGAAAATAAAATGTTTGAAAGGGCTATATCCGACGATTACGGTGTGCCTAGAAGTACATTGCAAAGAAAAAAATTAGTTAAATAATTAATAACTAACTAAGATTAAATAACTTGTAAGATAACGATGGAAATGTAAAAAAATTTACTTTTATTATTGTGATTTTCTACAGAATCAAAGTATATCCATTTGTACCCAAAAAATGTCTTGCTTTCGTGCTAAACATTGTGTTCTTTAGTGTGGACCATGCTACCCGACATAATTAAATTTTTTCAGTGTCGACTTAAAAATTAGTTGTCATATGAATTTTGCATAGCCTAAATAAATTTGTTTAATATAATCAACATGAAGAAAAGTGTTCAAAGGAAGATTTTGATCAGTTATAGCTCATTCCAATAAACAATATAAATTTTATATTAAGTTTTCCTCAAGTTGCACATACTACCCTCAACTCCTCTAATATTTTCAATTATCATTTTGCATTGCTTTAAAAATAAATTATATCACTTAACCAACTTGAAATATAAAAGATTGCTTTTGAAGGTAAATACTATTTATTCTGAAATACGACCCATTCTCCATTTAGAAACTATTAAATCCAGTTCTGCCTTCACAAATGAAACGAAATTCGTTGTAAAATCACTTTTAATAAAATAAATTCTGTATTTTTGTTGCATTCTTTTAATCACGATGTCTAAAATAGCAAACAATAATAGTATCTGTAAATTAAAGAATAAATACTTATATTTAGAAAAAATATACGCTCGCTCAATGAGTGAAATATAACAGTTGATTATAGAAATATAATAATAAAATTTTTCATTTTGTTCGAGCATATCATTGATAGTTAACTAATCTTGCTAACACTATATTGGATATTAAATGTAATATATTAGCCAGGAAATAAATTATGAAACTGTCCTCGAGTTTATAAAAGTATAGAAATTGAAATAAGTTCCTTTCTTCTACTTCAAAAATTTCTGAAATTTCAATATTTACTTCGTAGAGTTTCTCGGTTGCCAAGCTTTAGTTTCTTAGAAAACTTGAAATTACTGGATCTGCATGAAAATTCCAATGACTTTTATGTTTCTGACATAAATTCGTTTTTAAACTCATGTATATGGGTAAACAGATTGCATGTATTTGAATTCATATTTTAATGAGATAAAATTTGCGGTTGATAAAAGTTATAACAGATTTTTATTTCCCGTAATTTTTCAAGTAAATTCCTGGTCTTTTCTTCCAGTCTTTTAAATTATATGAATTATAAACAAATTTCTGGAGTTTCCGTGGATTCTACTGGCTGTCTCTTCTAACTATATCTCATTTAAAATAGTGAAATAAATATTCATCTTCCTTTTTTTAATCGTTTTAATCATAATCTTTAATATCTACTGCAGATTGGAAAACTATCCTCGTGTTTACATGCATTAAAAGTAAAATGCAGTAAACAAGTAGAAATCAAATTATGGATGAAATACAGCAGTTTTCCGAAGATATTTGTTTTTGACCATTTTTACGGCAGCATAAACGATAGTTAAATAACCTTGGTAATAATACATAGCAAAGTAAATGTAATATATCAGCAAGGAAATAAATTATGAAACTGATCTAGGTTTTATAAAGGCATAGAAATTGAAATGAGTTCCGTTCTTCTACTTCCAGAATTCTTGAAATTCCAATATTTACTTCGTAGAATTTCACTGTTAGAAGAGAAAACTTGTTATCAATAGATCTGCATGAAAATTCTTCGAGTTTTATGCTTTCTGCGTAAATTTACGTTTCAACCTCATGAGAAAGAGTGAAATAAAATTCGTGGATTTACATTCATATTTTGAAATTAAACTTCCAGGCGACGTAAATTTTAGTGGACTTCCATTCGTTAATTTTTCAAATCAATTATCGGTTTTTGAAAGTAAATGATTATAAATGATATACAGGGTGTTCATTAATTATTGTCGGGGTTTCCGTACCTCATAACTTACGAATAAAAAATATTACGCAAAAACCGATTACGTATTCGTAAATTACAACTCAAAGAATTTTACGTGGCAACAATGCGATCTTAGCGCATTTGCAGTCTGGGTAATTATGACATTATAAATAAAAATGGCGACCGTGCAAGAAAAAGCAATGTATGTATTATGGTTTTTCGAAACTATATCTTTCTATGGGGGTTTGTCAAGAACATTGTGTACAAGACCCCTGTGCCCTTCCTTGATGAACTGAAGCGCAAAATTGTTACTGCGATCCAAAATGTTACCCCACAAATGTTGGAGAACACTTGGAGAGAAATCGAATTTCGTCTCGATGTGTTACTAGCCACGAAGGGTAGCCATGTGCAAATTCATTAATCTTTTTAATATCATTAATAAAATTCTTTGAGTTGTAATTTACGAATACGTAATAGGTTTTTGCGTATTATTTTTTATTCGAAAGTTATGAGGTACGGAAACCCCGACAATAATTAATGAACACCCTGTATAAGTAAATTTTGTCTCTGGTGATGAATTTTTGGACTGCTTTCTGAAATATACTTCATTAAAAAACGGGAAATAAATATTCATGTTCTTTCTTTATTATCTTTTATCTTTTCCTTTTTAAATGTTAATACACTGCTGGACAAAATTATAAATTCAATAAATTTTCATTTTGTTTTAATCATAATTTAACTCAGTTTGTAGCTGTTACAATCCACTGCCTTCTCCTTTTTATGGTAGGTGGCGCTGCTAGAGTCATCCGGGTTTTTCCCATGATGTCTCTCTCTCTTCTTCTTCTGTGTACTTGTCTTGTGTTGTTGTTCTCTGTCTTGCGTCTTGTACCTTTTAATGCACTGTGTCGTGGAACTTAGCCATCTAATAAAAATGATTCCTGAAATTGAATTAATTCTTCAACAGCGGCATTTCATATAAATATGAGTCTCGTCCCTCTACAAGTTTAATTTTGCTTTAATAAAATAATAATGAATAATTACAAAAATGCATCTAAATTTAATATGATTCATTAATAGAATTTTTTAAAAAACTAATGTTAATAAGAAAGTGTGCAAATTTAAAATTTTAGCATTACGTGGAATCTGGACAAAACTATTATATAAACTCAAAGGTATAAAATTTTGGATTGGGGTATTTTTGTTCAAATAAATTGATTTTAATTTTTTTAAACTGCCTTTTGGTTTTGCTAGTTTTTTTTAAATAAATAGATAATCATTTTAATGTTTAACTTCTTTTGAGAAAAATAAATAACAGTCACTAATGGCAATATTGATCAGTTCCCTAGCCCCACCCACGGTACCTATTTCGCCATTTTTTATTTAATATGAAAGCTCATGACCTCTAGATATGTCAAAAACGGACGGCTCGTCCTCGAACACCTCCGTTTTCAAAAGAAATAGAAAAAAATACTATTGTAAATTCCCCATCAACAAAAAGCTTGACAGAGCCCTCGAACCCCAACCACTGTACCGAATTTGCTAATTTTTGTTTGATATGAAGGCTCATGACCCCTAGGTACATCATCAATGGTTACCTCCCCACTCTGCAGTTTCGAGTGAAATCGCAAAAACACTGCTTCACTGTACAAAAGATTATTGGGATCAATCTCATCTCTATGGGAAAATACCTTGACAGAGTTCCCAGATTCAACAACTGAACCGATTTTGCCAATTTATTTTACCACTTTGCAAGCATAGCTAACCAGCCACACTGCAAAAAAAATCCCGTAAAATTTACAGTTTTAAACTGGCAGCTGGGTTAGTTGTGCGAAACCGTAAAAGTTACGAAGTAAATCCGTAGTCACAACGGTTTTTTACCGTATGAAATTAAGTTTTCTCCGTAAAAATTAAGTCATCGAAGTAAGTGACGTCATCGACTGAGTTGAGTAGTTTTTCTCCTTCTGTTCGAGTTCAGTTGAAATGTGCTGATGTGTATTATCAATTAATCTAGGATTAATTAGTAATTTCAATTAGTTTAATTAATATAATTTTTAATTGAACTTACTTGGACGATATTGATGCAAGATGGTGACAAAACTTCCAACTCCTCCGAGCCGGGGATCGAAACCGCGTTCATAGAAATACAAGGCAGTCGCTCTAACCACTAGATCACCGGCGACTTCATAAAATAAAGTAAAAAAAATCTATTTGAGTTTTAAAGTCACTATAGCTCTAGGGGCGTCACCTAGTAGTGTAAAAATCAACTATTGCCAGAACACGTGTTTTAAGTTTACGGAGATGGAACCCTATTGAAAACATGAAATGAATGCAATAAAATTACATTTAAGAAAAGGGAAAGTTATCGTACTTTCTGTACGATAACTTTCCCTTTTCTTAAATGTACGGTATTGCTTTTCGCAATACCGTATGAAGAAAAATAGAATTTGCACTGACGGTTTTAAACCGTTTATGGCTGCAGCGGAAAACGGTGAAAAACCGTTTTGTCAACAAAACAGCTTTAAACCGTCAAATATACGGAAAAAGTCCGGGAAAAAAACGGATATTTTTTACAGTGCAGAATACCCCACGTTTATTGTGCAAGTTTAAAATAGTACTTTTGATCTGTATGCGCTTCAATCAACATGTCGCCTCAAGAATATTGTAAAATACCTAAATACCTATTATAAACGATGGAAACATTATTTAGAGCGATATCATACTGCATTTATGGTTCTGAAAATTTTATGCAGAAGTTCGTGACAAAGTTGCGCAAAATATTTGAAATAAAATGGGGTCTTTTTGTTTTATAGCCTGCTTCAGTAATCGATATGCAGCATTTAAAACTGAAAAAAGTAATGTTTCACCACGCAGATGCTCTCTCGCGGTTGCCCACTTGCTTTCCGACCTCACATCGTTTAGTGAAAATTGCTTTTTTTAAAGTCAGTTTAGTTATACCCTGTATATGGAATGAGTGCAAACTATTAAGTAAAGAAACTTCTTGGAAATATTTCATTATAAATTCCATTGAAACTGCATAAAATGAAATTTATTTTCCCTCTTTAATTAATAATTCATTTGTATATTTAACTGGACAGACATTAAAACAGTTACGTCCGATAAATCTGATTTTTTTTCAAATAATAACCCGATCAATTTTGTATTAGATTTAACAAGGTTAAGGCACAACTGTTGCCGGCCATCTTAACGGTTGGAAAAGGTTTTGTAAACTTGACGACAGGACCTTACCGTGTTTATATATACTATTTAATTTTGCGGCTGCGGAGGTATTCGAGACTCGATTCCACCCACCCTGAACTCGGCCCTGCCGCAAGAAAAAACCATCGTGTGTCAGGCATTCTACCACCATTGCGATGTGAAAGTTTGGAGAGTGAGTGTGATTCTCGTTATATGGCCATGGTTTGGAATTCCAGGTCCGCCACCAAACAGCTCTTGTGGAGCTTCAGAACGAGATATTTATGCAACCTGAGTGTATTTAATTTTATTAACTTTCATCTTTCTTCTAAGAAAGCTGATAACTAATAAAATTAAGAATTTTTTTAAATCTTTTTTTTTTCAAAGAAAAACCTATCTCAATTTGACGAAATTTTATTATCCATGACCTAAAATATTTAGTATCGTTAATTTTTTAACCTACAGAATGCGTTTTAGAATCTTTTGGGTTTACCTTATAATTAAAATTCTTTTACATATTTCGTGAGCTGTAAGTAGATATTTAACTTTCATTCATCGTTCTTTAACTGTCAACGATAATTTGGGTAGAAAATGTGAAAGAAACCAACTAATAAATTCTTTACTTGATCGTAGATCTCCCTAAAACAAATATTATCTGGAGAAACAACACTATTCATTTACTCTGGGGCAACTTTTACTTCAAAATATCGTTCTCTAAATAAGCTTTAACGCAAAATGATGTATTCTGCTGAGATGCAGCGATAATCTCATCAAAACTCCAAACCGGACAGAATAATTACTATTGTTAATTTTAGGGTAATCTTCCCTTCAAAAGGTCATGAGATCAAATGTTTTATTGTTGATGTCTTGTACTTTTTCAGATGAAATAAACGTACCAATATTTAGAGCTTGTCGATTAAATGTTTTGTTGTGTCTACAGAGGTAAATGGGTATAATCATCATTTGGTAGACATGAGTTCAGAAAAAAATAAAATAAATCGAAAGGCCGAGACAACGAAAAATACTGTTTTGTTTTTCTAGCAAACAAATAATTTATCCGGACTTAGTAGTTAGCTGATGACAAGCAGTTATGTTTTCGTTTCCAAAATGGCAAATAAATAAAGTATTTCGGAACAAATAGGCTGATGATTATATTGTTTATTTATTTTCTCGGTTCTGAACGACGCAGGCAGGAAACATTCGATTTGGAAAAATATTTAATTTCATATCGACATTGTGAAACAAAATTTGATGTTTTCTGTAGTAGAAGTTTTTAATATGTATTTGTTTTCTGTAGTAGACGCTTTCAATACGCATTGTAAATTTTCAAAATAATGAAAGTTCGAGTAGTTTTATTATAAGTATTGATTATACTGAATAACAATGCATATTTATAAATCAACCACACTGTTTAAATTACAGTTCGATGATTAATATTCGTAGATTCAAGTTTTAAAAACATCAACTGGTGGAAAATCCCTCATCATTTAGGCTTCTAGTAGAGAGAAACTGAAATTTCGCTAGCTATAATGCATATATATTTCTGAATTTTAATCATATGCCATTGGAATCTTTATATAAGCTGCCCTATATAACTGGCTTCGATAGTTTGAAAGAAACATTTTGCTATGTTTCGCACATGTGCAGTCAAACATTATTTACTACAAACACTTATATTTCCTTAAATATTAAAAGTATTTACTTCAAATTTTAACATAATGCTTTTGTGGCTTGTTGTCATGTATTCTATTCATATAATTTGGTAGATAACTCGGAATGTTGTAAGGAAAAAAGAAGCGGAAATGTTTGGGATTTTTTAAGAATACCTTTATACCTTGAAGAAAATACGCGTTATTTTTCAAAATTCCACATAATTATTGATCACTGCACATAAAACCACTGTTAAAAATTTCGAATCATTATCAGCTTTCTGTGAGACAATGTAAACCGAAATTCTTCTCGACTTCAGAAATTTGTGGTTGGTCCCAAAATGTCCTTGTGACTGGTTCTCCACTGTAAAATGCTTACGATACACAATCGAATGTTACACGATTTTACACAACTGAGTCTGAACCAATGTATGCATTAACTCCAAATTTTTAGAATTCTACAAATGCTGCTTAAGATTTGCACACCTGTGTATATCTTACAGTCAATGTGTCAAATCGGTTATTATGCATAATAACTGGCTCATTAAGCGGTTATTAACCGTAACATATAAACATAGATTATTAATATATATTGAGATTATATATATATATAATATCTACTATATATACAATCTATCTATATGTAGAGAGAGATTAATCATCTATTTTCATCATCGCTATGTCTTAGATTGCAAAAATTACATCTACATCATTTTTCGGTTTTATTAGTATTTTTCATTATTTAAATCTTCGCCACCAAAGTTTCTTTCTTCTCGTGTGGCATTTCTGACAACTTTTGAAATTCAAACGGTAATTTTTAGCAGTTTCATTAAATATCTAAATTTTTCTTAATTATTTACTTTGTATTCGACTTAAATATTAATTGTCTTAACTTTTGATGTTGTTTCCATTAATGTTTCAACTTTTTTAATCTTTAAATCAAAATTTTTCAACGGGACTATTTACTCGCCATCTTGGTTCGCGGAGGAATTTTTGTGTTATTAGGCTTTGGCGTCTCACTGGAAGCGTTTTCCTTTATGTAATTTGAATTTCCTTTGTGCTTGACTGAACGAGTGGTCGGTGTTTTTGCAGCTGCGGGCCACAGGGCCGTTGGGCTCCTGGAGGCCTTTGGGCCTTCAGGGAGCTTGTCCCCGCTAATTTTTATTTTTATTTTTCCGTTGGAAAGTGAAAAGAAAGATTTCGATTCTCCAACAAGTTTTGGTGATGTTATGTTTTTTTCTGCGAGTTTGAAATCTTCAAGCTTTGAATGGTGTCATCCAAAGTTTTCGTTCTTTTTTTGTTCATGTATGCAATGGAGGCTATTGTGACAGTTTTTGGTGTGATATTTTGCGTTATCCAAATCAGTAGCTTGAGCGAACTGAATACTCAACCTACCAAGCCCTGCAATAAGTGATTGCAGTACACTAGAAATGATCAGGTTGTAATTATTGAACAGCCTGCCCTGCAAAATTTCTTTACGTTAACAGTAGATAGATTGAAGTTCTCATGGAAGCGTGTTTGTGCACCAATAATGCGACTGAATCACCGAGTGCTGAATACATAATTTTATGAAAGTGCTATTTCTTCGAGTTTTTTCATACATCGTGTGTTTTAATAAGTTTCAACGAGCAAACAAAGACTGCGGTGTGCGTCGCCAACGTACCACAATTTTTTTTCTGTAGAAGCAAAAAATGTTTTTTGAATTTGTTGTTTTTACTTAGTATCCTCATTACTATTTTTTTAAGCCTGCAGTGCTTTGCAATATGTGTAGCTACATTTTTTTTATTTTGGTTATTACATTTTTAGTTATGTGCATCATTTTTGTATATGTATAACTCATGGCAGTGATTAAATTATTTGATTTAAACTATTCTATAATAAAAAAATTTAAATTCAAATATTTTGATTCTGTTTTAATTTCTCTAATTTGATCTCAGAATTTGTAATGTATTAAAGTGGTTTCAGCAATTTAATTTGGCGGCCAAGTTTTTCAGGTCTGCAAAGGTAGGGGATTTATATGAGTGCAGCTAGAATTGCATATTATTGTGTTTTATATTTCAGCACCCAGTATTGATTTAATTATTTATATATATTAATTTAAATTTTAACATTTGGCACCTACCTTGCATTAATGTTTCATAATTAGCAACCCAAAATCTAATTCTATGCGTGCCCAGACATGACATTTCGGGGTCTAATTTGTCACAGTGATAGATTAGCACAAGTGGGAGCCATTGCCTTAAAAATTATTTTAAAATTCGAATTATTTATTTATTTAAAGCTAAGTGTTAATTTCTGGCGTCTACTGCGTATTTTCTCAAATTTTCCGTATATGCTTTGGAGAACTATAATTCTTATATAATTGTAAAGACTAGAATATTCCCTTTCTTATAAGAGTAATTTGAAGTGGCTATGTAAATGCGAGCAAATAGGAGCTATTGTAAAGATCTATATTTTATGAAGTATGTTATTTTTTTCTTCTTCCAACTCCTGCAAGATCTCAGTGCTGTTCTACTCTTCAGAAATTCACCTAAATTATATTTTTTTTTCCTATTTTAGAATTCAGCATTTAATGAAATTTCTTTTAACTATAACGTAAAACCAATATATTTATTCTTATAATTTATTTCTAATTTCTTTAGTAATTAAAATATCTTAATGTAATGGAAACTTTGAATAACGGTGCATTATAATTAACACAAGCGTGTTTATTTTTATTTCTATATTTTAGAATTTGCTAATCTGTTTCTTACTTCCCCCATCATAAACAGACACTTTCAGCTGTTGCCAAAATTGGCGAAAATGCGCCTTAAGCTACAAATGCGCCTTAAGTACAGAAACCTTATGCTACGAATTTAACAAAAAACAGCAGGTTTTGATATAATGATGAATTTGGCACACAGTTTTACTGTTGTTGAATTTACAGAAAAATATTAAAAATTGATGTATTATGGGTTAGTTATATTAAATTTTGAAAATTCCATATAAAAGTTCGTTTTCAGCAGCATCAAAATATAAAGATAAGCTTTCTTATGACTTGATTTTGGAAATTATGTTTATCTTTATTGACTTTGATTAACTCGTATGTCAGTATTTAAAAGTTGGGATCCGTACTTTGTGAAAGAAATTAGAACTTTAAGATTTGTTATTAAGAATAATATTAAAAAGTATGACGTGAAATATTTGCAGATTACGGAAAATAATGTATTTTTTGAACCTAAAGATTTGTGGTCATCCACGTATTTAAAATAAGTTGGACCAATCTTCAAGCCCAACCACTGCACCAATTTCGAGAATTTTTATTTCACACGAGTGGTTATAATACCTAAATATGTCATCAATGGCCGCCTGCTCCCCTCCATTTTCGAGATATATTTTAGAAACACTACTTCACTGTACATTCTCTATAGGAAAAAACTTGACAAAGACCTCCAGCCTCAACCATTGGGCCACTTTCGCCAATTTTTAATTTATATCAAAACATTTGACGCCTAGATATGTCATCAAAGATTGCTTGCCATCCTCCATTTTTGAGAGAGATCGAAAAGACTTTACTTCAGTGTATATTCTCTATGGGGAAAAACGTTGATTGAGTCCCGACTGAACCCATTTTACCAATTTTTTTCTCCCATTTGTTTCGTTACTTTGCAAGCATAGTTAACCAATCAAAATGTTTTAAAATTGAAAAAAATATTTTGGATCTGTATGCGCTTCAATCACCATGACGCCTTATGGATATTGTCAAATACCTATAGTAGGGGATGAAAACTTTATTTAGAGCGATATCATACTGCATATATGGTTCTGAACACTTTTATTTATTTATTTATTCAAAGAAAGCACATCACAGAGATGACTCCATTTGCAGAGTGCATGGTCAAAAACATACAAAAAACACAAGCCACAAAGTGTATTAAAACACAAAGAAAAAAGTAATTGCAGAGAATACAGCATTTCAAAGCTCAAAACCACACTAATTATAAAAATGTAAAAACATAAATGTTTTAAAATGAAAACACGTAATTACAAAAGCAACATAAACACACCAAATTATTATTTAAGCAGATATTCGTGACAAAATTATGGAAAATACTAGTACTCAAATAGTTTTATTTTAGTTTTATAGCCTGTTCCACTAATCTATATGCCGTATTTAAAACTAAATTAATTAGTGGTCGAGAGGAACAAAGCGCTGAAACCAGTGTGGAGCATGGTGGCTGCTGCTAGTATTTTAAGATATATAATTATTAACCAAATAGAATGTTCTATAATAACATGTGTTATGAAAATGACATTGTTATTGCTAATGATTTTGCTAATTATTCCATTTCTGCGTAAAAGCCTAGGATTGACTATAACAGAGATGACGACGTCAATAACATCTGCTTCGGTAATTTGATCAAAATTGTCATTGTGACAAATGAAAATATGGTTTTGGTGATGAAGGTGCTACTTTAACTATTGGAGTTGATGACATAGAGTCTTTTTATTATTAAAGTTCATACGGAATTGTTGATTTATTCTCTACCGTCTTTAATTAAACTTTCGTTGAAATCAAATGCTTTTCCTGATGATTGGAGCAAACTAAAATTATTCTTGTTTGCAAAAAGATAATACAATTGAATACGTTACCTTAATTTTAAAAATTATTGACCTATTGCAATTTAAGATCCTTTGTCTGACATATTTGAAATTATAATGAATAAAAAGCTTTCTCTCCAGCATAAAAACTTTTTCGCCAGCTTAACAGCTTAAACTTGGATTCATTCCAAAACATTTAACGACTACTATATTGTTTTGTTTAACAAATAACATTATTTCCTCTTTTGAAATTGGCTGTCGACTTAATGTTGTTTAAACAAATATTTTCCAAAGGCATTTGATTCAGTAGAATGTGGTATTCTTTTGAAGAAATTGAATAATGTTTGTTTCCATATAACTCTTACTGATTGGCTTGATTCTTATCCAAATAATCGAACGCTACATGTTTATTTTAATAATGCAGTTTCTGATAAGTTCATAAGTACTTCTGGTGTCTTGCGGGGTTCTAATCTTGAACACTTGCATTTTATCTTATTTATTTATGACCTTTGTTGTATATTAAAATTATCTGAAATTCTTTTATTTGCTGAAGATTTGAAATTGTTTAGTCTCGTACGACCAAATTTAGATGCTGCTCTTATACAAAATGTACTTGATAACTTGTTTCAGTGGTGCATGAACAACAGGTTATTTTTTAATATTGAGAAGTGTAGCATCCTTAATTATTCTCGAAAATCTCAACTTTTGAGTTACTTTTATCAAATCAATAATCTTCTTCCATTTTGCTCAGATTCTGTTACTCATCTTGTTGGTATTTTTGACATGAAATTTGATTTTTTTGAACAAACTGATTGCATGGTCTCAAGGGCATACAAAAATACCTCAAAAGTAGACCTAGAAAATTTTTAATGAGCTGACTTTGAAGGTTCTGTATTTCAGAATAATCCGTTCTAAATTTCAATATTATAGTGTTATGTGGAATCTCTGTTATGAAAATAAAAGAGAAATTCTTGAAAGAGCACAAAATAAATTGATACATTATTTGTTTTACAAGAATAATCATTTTTATTTACAGAATATATCTTCATATTGTAATATTTTCATATTCCATTCTGAAATTCAGACGACATCGTTTTTGTGTTATGTTTTTTAGGTAAATTCCTTATAGGAAGTCTACCTATTGCAATAGTTCTCATGACACGACTTTCCGAAAATTTCTGCAGATATATTATATATATATCTGCACTAATCCTCTTATTATATATATATATCGTCTCCTCTTAAATATATATATATATATATATATATTTAAGAGGAGACACAGATTAGTTTATGTTTAATGTAAAGTATGGGTACTTTATTGAATTATATATTTACTGTCTTTAGTGCAATATCTTAGTGCAATATAATGATATTTACATATTCTATCCTGATTTTTATTCGTTTATATATAGTCATGCTTTATAGTTAGGGTTAGTATAAGATTTTTCTTTCTAAATTCTTTCATTTTAGGGTAAGTTACCCTGTCTGTTTTTTCAACAACAATAGTAACAGGGATGGTTTGTACAAGAAAATTAATTTAACCTGGCTAAAGCTTGTCCACAGCCAAATGCTATTTTAATTGTTGAAAACTCCATTTACTTGGATTGCCTATTTCATTATTTTTAATAACAACAGTGTTCTTTCACTTGTTGACATATAATGTTTAAATTTGATTTTTGTTTATGGTATCATAAGTAATTTCAATTTATTAGATTTTATTTAAAAGTGATGTATAGTTCAAATAATGACTATTTGATATAGGATTTAATTCTTGTTTATTTCTGTATGTTTGTATACTGGTTTTATTTGGATTTAGATTATATATATATATATATATATATATATATATATATATATATAACGCTTTTTCATATGTTATCTTGTGAACACGATAACTGGAGTAATTTTGATTTAATTTTAACCAGCCTTGGATATGTTGTAAAGATAGTAAAAATCTCGGTCGAGTTCGTAGATGGGCTATCCAGCTCAAAGGGAGTGGAAATGGTGGGGGTAGAAATTTTCATTTCTCTATAAATCCTTTATAATTGAAAATAGAAAGACAATTCAAATTAGGCGAATTATCGCCTTATCCTAACAAACAATTTTTGTATTTACACTTTTTCGATAGCTACAAATGCTTAGAAGTTATGAACTGAAAAGTGATTTTCCCACCCTTCCCCTGCTTTCCTCCTAACTTAAAGTACGTTTTAACCTATGCATGTTACCCCTTGTTGGAAAGCTCTCGTCATTTGCAGTCTCTTCCACCTGCTTTCATCCTTGCAGCTCTGATCCTTATGAGAATAGAGGGCGAAATGTTTTTTCCGTATTAGTATTAGTAGAGATGTATACATCTAACGCTTTTGCCCTTGTTATCTTGTGAACACGATAACTAGAGTAATTTTGATTAGATTTTAACCGACGAGGGATATGTTGCAAGGTCGGTGAAAATATTGGCCGAGTTTGTAGATGGGCTAACCAGCTAAAAGGGGGTAGAAATGGTGGGGACTGAAAATTTCATTTTCCCATAATTCCTTTACGATTGAAGATAGAATGAAAATTCAAAATAGGCGAATTATTGCCTCTTTATAATAAACGACTTTTGTATTGGAACTTTTTTGATAACTAAAATTTTTTAGAAGTTATGAGCTAAAATGCCTAAAGATAGGAAAAAAAATTCTATTCTACGACTAAAGAAAGGAAAAAAAATCAATCAGGCGAATCAGAACGAACAACTTTCATATTAAAAGTTTTTGTCAGCTAAAATTGCTTAGAAGTTATGAGCTGAAAAGCGATATTCGATTCCCCCCCCCCCCCCAATTTATCATTTCCCCATTACTCTGTTATGATTGAAGATAGAAAGAAACTTTCAATTAGGGGAATTATCACCCTATCATAACAAACTACTTTTATTTTGAAAGTTTTTTTACAGCAAGAATTACTTAGAAGTTATGAGCTCCCATCAGCCGCATTCACTCCCACTTTTTATACGGTAAACAAGCTGATATACCTGGCTTTGCTCCGGATTAAAATGCTTTCATTTCTAATACTTCTAATGTAAAAACTACTATTGTATAAAAATTATATTACACATTTTTTTTATCTTAAACGATTTTAATTAAAATGGGAATATCAATTGAAACAAACGATTTTTAAAAACAGCCGTTTTCTCCATAAATTATTAGTTGTTATATAGCTACTTCAAATTTAGTTAACAATTACTAAAGTAAGAGAAAGGTTTCAATGAATATGTTGAAAAAATTAAATTAACTAGTTAATTATTCATCAATTTAAAGAATGAAAATAAATCAATCATTAGTTGGTCCCGATATAAATTGTTAATCGTCTATTTTTGAAATTTTCTTTCAGCATTCGTCCAGAATTCTGTGAATGTATTCTGGCAACTATATATATATTCGAATTATGCTTGTTCTTCAACAATAAAGAATATTGTTGCGAATTCTGTATAAATTAATTTAAAAAATATTAAAATGAGAGAAACAAATTGTATGGAAATGAAATTTTTGTAACTGAAGGTGTAAAAAATAGTTTCGTGAGATAATGTTTTCCAAAGAAATCGCGGAAAAACGACTTGCTTTATTTTTAATTAACTGAAATTTTAAGTAACTTTTGGGCTTCGAAAATTTGAAGGGGAACTTTCTCTTGTCTTAAATAAAAAGTGTGCTAACTCCGGTTGAAATCAGTCCAGTGGTTTAGGAGGAGATGTGGAGCATACATACATAGAGACAATAATTTTTATTTAAATTAACATAATTATTAGATAATTACAAGATTAAGATTGCTGGCATATACTATAAGCCATAAAAAAGGTTTTAGTGAAGATATCGTCAAAATTAATTAAATATTTAATTTTATTTAAGTAAATAGTTAATTTTAATTCACCAAACATTTCATTTTAATAGTTAATTTGATAATTAGTTAATTTGCCAAATTACTTTAATTTCATATTTAACTAAACATGGCTGCACCAAGATTTGTTTAATAAATTTAATATAAAATAGCCATAAAAGATATATAAGAGTTCTCTTTATCCTTTTTTATATAGAAAAACATCTAATTAACTTTAAAATTGTTTTGGGTGTTTTCTGCCTGAGTATTAGCTTTTAACTGTTGATGGAGATTTAAATTTACTGGTAAAAATGGCTGCATTGATATTTGTTTGCGTTTTATTCGTTGAATTGAGAGGACTGTATTGATTATTTATAATACGTGATTTATTTACATATATACAGGTTGTTCCAATATATACAGATATAAATTCAATGGCTGCTACCTGTTGGCATATGTTGAATATGCTCATGCAAGAGCCAGTTGAGAACAATAGTAATAAAATTGAACATGGCAACTGCGATGTCACACATGAAGTGAATGCGTTGTGAAATACTAAAACAATCTTGAATATGTATAATCCAATGCGTTACTCATGTGGTAGAGTAGATATGCGTTTCAATATCTAATAAAAAACATGATGTAAAATACATAGACGAACTCCGATGCTCATACCACTTGCAGACATGAAAACCAAACAACTTCTTCTAATTCAGACAGAGATGCAGGACGGCGGCGTCAAAGGGTTGCTATAAATTAGAAAAGGAGCCGAACTAGCAGTTGGAGCGAACAATATCCTATGCTTTAAACACACGTATTAAATTTGGAACTCACAATGTTTAATAATTTTTATTTTCTTCTGTGTTAAGAATTTAGTGACTATTATCTCTGTAACCAGGGGGTTCTCTAAATGAGCCCATTCTAGTAATGTTTAAATGTTTCGTGTCATGTGATTTTAGCATATGACAAAGCAACGTTCGCATAATTATATGGTAACCTAGATTAAATAAACTGATTTTTAAATCTAGAGTAGTTCTTCATCCGTGTCAAGTGTGAATTTCTTGCTACTGTTTCAGATAGGCTGGCTGTTGAATGATTATGTGTTGAGATATAAAAAAAATTGATCAATGTACTGACCGAAAAATCTATCATAACTTTTTGGAATGAAAAATGGAATGATAAAACCTTGATATAGTAAAAAAATTAAATGTCATGAAAACAGAATCATAGCGTAAATATTGCAATGTGTAGAAACAATAAAGTCATTGGCTATGTCTGTATTGATCAATATGTAATATTTCATTACTTTTGTAACATTAACGTAAAGGAATCTTACCTTTGCCTTCAAGCTTGCCGAAAAGGGATTTTTTTGCAAAGTCTTTAATAATATGATTGATTGTATTGACTTACTAAGCTGTATACATTTAGCTGTACCTGCAGAACTTTTAGAGTCAATAGGTTATTTCAAAATACGTTTCTGAAATTTAATTATGTGGATAGATTCTCATTATATATATTTAATAAAATTTTTAACATGCTTCCTGAGGAACTTAATACTTTTAATACCACTTTCGGTGTTTTTAAGATTAAATGTTTTCAAATTTTAAATACTTAATGTGTTCTTTTTTTGAGATTATGCCTATTCTACTTTAAAATTCTTTATGCTATTTTTGTGTTGTGATTATTTTTTTTTTGGCTCAGCGTTTTCAACTTTTAAAATTTTAATGTGTTTTAATGTTTTTAAGATGACTATATAAACTTTTAAAATCCCAATATATTTTTAGTGCTTTTGTGATTGCGTGTATTCAGCGTTTAAATTTTTACGTGTTTCTTAAATTTTTTAAGGTTCAGTGTTTAAAAGTTTTGATTTCTTGATGTGTTTGCAATTCTTTTAGGATAACTTTGTACAAATTTTAAATTCCTAATACTTTTTTAATGTTTACAGCCTTTATTTTTTGTGTGTCTGTTGTTCATTCTTTGTCGTGCACTCTGTTACTAGAGTTTTCTCTGTAGTGATGCTTTCTCTGGTTTTCTTTTAAATAAGTAAAATAAAATAAAATTAATTCTCGAGATATTAAGTTAGATAAGTATAAATATCAAAATGGATATATATTTCAAAAGTTTTGAAAAACGACCGATTTTAAAGCATAAACTTTGATTCCGTGATAAGTGAGAAGATAATCCCAAACGTAATATCATGCTGCGAGTATTTATTTCGAAATAATAGAGGTTTTCTCTATAAAATGCACTTAATTATAGCTAAGTATGTGACATCTCCAGAAACAAAAAACATTCATATTAAATCTTTCGTGAATAATAAACTTAAAAAAATTACCCAATAATTAGGAGTAAATCTTCAGCCTGATCACTTTCATATTTGTTTTATAAATTGGAATATAATATTATTTGAATTTGTTATGAATGAGTAGAAAGCTTAGCTAATCGTTAAAGCAGTGTCTGAAAATCAGTTATTATAGCTACTTCATTCATAAAAGATGTAGAAATTGAAAAACAACAATAAAATAATAGAAATTCATAGATCATGAATGAATTCATGCTTAAGTGTAATATTGAGTTGAATTAATATCGTGGATTACAGACATTTTTTATACAATAGAAGTATTTTTTTCCTTGTAAGTTAAATTAACTCCATAAATTGTAATATATTGTTTTTTTCCATTCCCTTATTTTTTTCTGGTTGATTTTTATAAGTTTATTGAATTTCTTATAAAACTTAAATTGAAGTTTGAATAGTGTCTATAGGGTAATTCCTGGAGATATACCGCATATTTTTTTGAAGTTGTGTATAAAATCCCATGGTGTACATAAAATAAAATAAATCATGCTGCGCTATTTAATGTTAAATATACAACATGTGTACAGCGACAAAAAAATATAAAAAAAATAATATTTTTTAACAATTTTTTTGGAAAACATTACACTGTGGTGCGTCACCCGTACATTCAGGGTGAGACGCCGCACTTGTGCGGGAGTTATGCCGCACCTGGCATAAGAACAGAATGAAATAAAAAATAAAAAATATTCAAACAAATATTTATATTTGGACTATAATTACCTATGTAATAACAAAAACAAACTAAATGAGTACAATATTAGTCTGCCTGCTTAGTTCACTACTAAAATTATCGACTAATTTTTTAAAGATTGAATTTTAATTGTTATTTCAGCAACAACTTAACATCAGTGTATTAGAGAGGGAAAGTAAAATAGTGTTTATATTGTTTTATTTGTGAATAGACCTGTATTTTCGACCGCAATCTACACAAAAAGTGTCGAAAATAGTACAGTTTTCATATAACCACAATTGACACATGATGCAACAAAGCCAATCACACTTCCTCTTAGTTTTGTAGTAGTTTTCAGAACATTTCTTGCAAAGAACGTCTGCGTCACATGTGAGATCCAACTGTTCATTGTTATCATCTTGACTTGCATCTTTTTTCGCCTTCTTACTTTTTATTTTTCCCTTTTTCTCCTTTGGTGTAGTAAACTTGATACCGTTTGAACAGTCATCAATGTCTGATGAACTGTTATGGGATCCTCCACCTGATTCAAAATTAAATTTTCTCTTGGTAGTTTTGACATCTTTTTTGTTAATTTTCTTACATTTTTGGAATCATTTCTCTAAATTTGCTATTATTAATAGAGGTTAAGAGTACTGCTGTTTTCTTAATTCTGTGCTTTGTTGTCACCTGGCTAAGTCTCGGAATAGGAGAGATTTTATGTAGGTGTTTGGTAGGTGATGGTGGTTTTACACTGCTAGTTCCAGGTTCTGCAGGCTGTAAATTGATTTGAGGTATGTTGATTAGTACTTCACTTGATGAATTTGCCTCCTCTTGTGTCGTGTTTTCTGGTACGGGCACTCCACTATCCGCTAATGCAAAAAACAATTGATCTGGGAGAGCGTTGTTTTTAAAAGGGAAGATGCCAGTGACCTTCATGCTCCTAGTAGCGTTGCCAACAGTTGCCGATTTGTTCCAAGCATCGCATATTAAAGACCCTACCTGATACCGAGTCAATTTGCGCCCAACATGCTGCTCAACCCAAGTAAGTGTTCAGAAACATAATAAAATAAGTCACGGATAGATAAATTTCAATTTTATTAATCGTGGCATCCCGTACAAAAGAAACTGCGCCGTGTATACCTTATCGCAGTGCGGCATGTATCCCATTTTGTATGGTACAGACGCCGCACATCATAGTTGCCTGCCCTCGCAAAGGAAAATGGCGTAACCATACACACAGTACTCTATACAGACTCTGCAATTAGGTTTGACTTCTAAATAATGCATGGATTTAGTAATTAGAGCATAAAAAGTATTTAACCACAAGGTGTTTAAAAGTTTGGATAGTGAAATCATACGCTTACCTCAAAATAACGATTGTACAGCTAAAAGTAATCATCGAATTGGGATTCACGCTATAAATGGTTAAAGAAATCTCATTGCGCACCTATACTGCTCGTCTGACTGTCATCTATCGATAATTACAAGAAATACAATGTGTGCGGCATCTATCCCGGATGCGGCGTCTCTCCTGGAGTTACCCTATTGATTTTCTTCATTTTCTTGTAGTTCCTGACTTTTCCCATTCTCATCACGATCATTTGAACTCAAAATTGATTATAGTTCTGTCGTATAAAGATTTGTAGATTTGTTTACCAGCCGTGATCCTTAAAACTAGCACACTCTGATTCATGTTGCTGAATTTCGGAGAAGATCCTAAAGGTCTTTAATAAATTTTACTGAGATATTTATTGAACCATATTACCATTAGCATACAGGAACATCTGTTTCTGTGAAGTTATTAAGATTGCTTTCGATAATTTATGGCGTTAAAGGATTAAATCTACATTTATAAGGCACACACGATGATAAATGGAAAATAATAATCAACTATTTAAGAATAGCAATAGGTAATAGTGATTGCATTATTTCAAGACAATTCATGTTTCCTGAAAATTCTAATACGTCTTTAATAGAGTTAAACTTGTGTTCCTTAAGAAACTTCAAGTGTTTTGTGTATATGAACAAGAATTATATTCATGAAAAATATTAAAATCTTTTCTCCTAATCTCAGCGGGATCGTTCAAAGATTAAATATTTGCAACTCAGATAATGTTATTTTTTCCAAGTTAATTTCATTACTGGTATGTAAATCGTAGAGGACATGTTGATAGAAGTGGTACTTAGAAGCACGATAAGCCAAGTAGTGAATTAAATAAGGCAACTCTTTGCAGATATATAATGTGCAGTAAACTTATTGCATTTTTGCATTGAATATCTTTGTTTGGCAGTATAATAATTTGATGAATATCTGGAGTTCATACATCTGTCTTTCCGGCTGTGAATCGGTGTTATGTGATACATCAATCTATCGAACAATGACCTCGGATCAAAATGAAATTTTGCAACATTTCTTCCATCCATCCATGCCTTTCAAATAAACTCATAGCATATTTTTTGCAATTAATGAAAACTGGTTTTGCGTATGATCTTTTAAGCTTCTACAGTAACTCTGCAACTTGGCAGCAGTGTCACATTCTGTGTGACATTTTAGTTAAATTTATATTCGTATTGTATAGTATCACATTCTGTGTGACATTTTAGTTAAATTTATATTCGTATTGCATAGTATCACATTCTGTGTGACATTTTAGTTAAATTTATACTCGGATTGCTTACTTGATTCATGTTTTGACACATGATCCTCATTCACTTCTTAGCATTTCTGTAGGACACAAAGGAAATACAAGTGTTCATTATAGAAATAGAAAAGCAGCATATGAAAATTCTATAGGCGCACCTTTGCATCTGAACTGGGAAACTACTTGCTGATCATTAGAGGAAAAATGTGCATGAAGAACAAAACAAAAACGGTTGGATGATAACTGTTCCTTTGGCGACTCGTTGATTGTCTCAGTGGATGATGGGTTGTTTTCGTGCTGCTAATGCAGTTTCCTTTGAGGTAGTGACACCCGATGACAGAAAGGTAATTAAACACGGATTGTGTGACCCGGCTGGTGCCTAAAAAGTTGCCCATAGAACGAGACAATATAGACAGACACAGAGAGTGAGGGCCGAACTGTGTGTCTCGAGAGGAGACGTTACTTGGAGTCTGAATATTTTTCTTCGTAGTTTGATATAGATGCCCAACTGCAGCTTTCCAAAGCTGTTGTAGCTTCTCTCCGCTGAAGTGAAACATCCGCAGAAGATGAATACGTTGGTTTTGAGCTACAGCAACTTCAAAGTGGCATCGTAACGTAATCAAAGAAACTTCGTAACGTGAAAATAATAGCACACGTTTGGGAAAATCCATTGAAAAATCTTTGGGTGTAGACGACGTTTATTTTAATTGTTTAGAAGGGTGACGAAAGTTATACTGTTTCATTCTATATTGATTATATTAGTTTTTAAAATCATTCTTAATTTATGAATTAAACTATTTTAATGGTGATTTCTAGTTATCTATTTTTTCTGTAACATATTGAACCCAATTTCTCGTCCTGAAAAAGTGAAGACATTACTATCTGCATCTATAAATACGATGCATGTTTTGAAAGGAGTTGACTAAATTTCGTCAGAAAAAACTAATATGAAGTTGAAATAATGTTCATAATACATAAACTACCATTTATATTAACACTTCACTGAAATGGATGATGCAGGTTTCTATAGAAACCTCATGAGTTTTGTTCTAACTGTAAATTAAACTTAAACATGCCATTCTGATTTCTGACAGTTGAAAACTTTCGGTATAAATATTAACTTGTTTACATGTTACAATATCTTATTGAAGAAATTAATAGACCTTTGGTAGCAGTCCTTAATTCCAACTTGACATTGGCACGCTAAATGCCCTCATCGTATGCCCTCTTAAATGCAATAATGATTTTGTCTACATTCAACAAAGGCGAGAATTTGCAAGCAAAACGTGCATCAACCTAGCCCATGTTAGATATCAGAAACATTCTCACCAAATACACATTTATTTTATGCATGTGACAGCACGTCAAAATCCATGTTGATAGCTTTCCGTTCTTCCCACAATCCGTTACACCAACCTTGCAAGGGCTTGGCAACTCAATGCCTTCCCAAGAATTATAAGACGGTTTTACGGGCTTGGCCAGCTTTAAAAAGATTTGAACCTTAACCCATTCCGTATCATTTGCCGCCCGGACAATCCCTGTGGTCACAGCCCGTCAACTGTGTGCACGCAAGCCAGCCAGACAAATCCGTATCATTTTCCAAAACTATATTTCAAATGGTGGATAAATCGAGGCCTAAACCGGCTCGATCGACCTTTCAATTAAATGCCTTTCTCTCCGCAGTGACGTCATAATCCCTTCAACCTATCAATTAGCGAGACACTAATACCGGGGATTAAGTCGGTAACAATGAGGGATTGCTAAGAAGGGGATACTTCCACACAATAGGCTTACTGATAAACATCAGGTTCATCATGCATTGTTGGTTTTCTCGATGGGGGAGGAGCTGGAGGTTTTCATCTGCTTCATAGTAGAAAAGTGTTTGTTCTTGGTCTGTTGTGACAGCCCTTCGACAATAATTGTTAAATGAGCCCTTAACGGCCTTAGTCTTCAATAATAGTGTAAACGGAGTGTGTGTAAAATTATGGACTGTTTTGTGAGAAAGTTGCGGAAGAATTAATTATCGCAACACGGAAAGGTGTTGCGCGACACATGATGCGGTGGGAATAGGAACAACTAGTTAAACTGTTTCTCATGGAAGATTAGTGTGTTTGTGAAATTGATCTGTTTTTCGCGGGAGTCACACAGGATTTAAAACAGAGGTAGAAGGGGCTTTAAAAACCATTTCAAACAATTGAAGTTCACCATTTATCGAATTTATTGCATAATGGTATCTAAACCAAAAAGAAATTTATTATTATTATTTTTAATATAATCCGAGTGCTTATAAAAAAAGTGCACATTTAAATTCATATAAATACTTACATGCCATTTTAATTTAGGTTGATACTGAATCAGTTACAAAAAGTAGGACTCAAATGTCGTCTACATGATGAATGTCACTTTTTTTTATTTATTTTACTGAAGCTGCAAAAATTTGCCAGCCTGCCATAGATAAAGTGTGAGTGAAGCAGAGTATGTATCATTCTATCGCTTTTGTCAAAACATTTGTTATATTTAAACATTATTACTTAAAATTTTTTGTCGTTACATTTGCAAAGCAACATATTATTTACATGAGTTTGTGGAAAGATTTTACTAATGATTTCTTACAGGCCAGCTTTATAATTTTTTCTATACACCGAGGGAATCTAACCCAATCATGAAAATACCTATTTTTTATGTAATTTCTTTTATAATTACTGTTTTGAACGAAATTGTCGTGAACTTCAGAAAAACCAGCTAATAAATTTTTATGTGATCTGGAAGAGACCATACTTCACAAAAAAAACTGTGTATGGTTAAAAATGTGCATGAGTAAATTGAGTTTATAAACAATAATTTTAACAAAGTTTCTGTGAAATTGTATACAAGGGACATTATGGTAACTGCCTTTTTCAGTTACTCTTTGTGAATTTAACAACAACAACGCAACAAAAATAATTTTGTTTGCGACGTATACAGGTAGATTCTTGCTTTCTAAGATCATCATGCTTTGATGAACGATTCAATGCCTTGTTTCAGGAAAATATTATTATTAACTATCCATTAATACAGCATACATACATAAAGTTATTTTTATGTACACTGTTTCTAAATGGAAACTAACAAATGCGTTAAATTTGTTCTCTGAAGGAATCTTATAAGTCAGCGATTGTGAGGATCATTTCCTCTAAATATATTGATAAAAGCGAAATATAATAAATGAGATGTTTTGTAGGAAATAAATTGAAACTGAGGCTTTTAAATGCGAATTGATTCTTGGAATTTCCAAAATATTTGAATAAAAGATTCTTCCTTCAAATAAACATTGTAAATACATTACACATATTGGCGCATTCTGTTGAATTCTCTGTTTAAAACACTCATTGAAAGAATTGTACCATTCGTGGTGTTCTGTCTAATAAGCACCTTTCAAATAGACTGTAAATTGAAAGCAATTTCCCACAACGGCAATAATTAGTCTCAACGAGCAAAAGCCTACTTAAAACGAAAAAGAAAACAACTGAAAACAACTGCAGGCAGAGCCACAGAAACTACTCAACCCAACTCACATCGTAGACGGATCTTTCGACTGCATCAGGCGATTACGATTGTGATAGCGATTCCTCGTTTCCGACTCTGCACTCGGCTCAAAACAAACGCTACTAAGAATACAGAAACAAGAAAAGAAGAGAAGGGGAAAAACCATTAGGTATTCTAGGAAAGGAATCAACCTACCATCGTGACAGTAACATAAAGTAGATGACTTTCTTACTGGGAGATGCCTTAAGTCGAAATTGTGGTTACTTTCCTTTGATTAGTCATTAAGGTTCGCGATACGCTGGTGGTAGGGCGATGTGATGATGACAGTAAATAAATTTTCGCCCGCTATGATTACGGTGATAGTAATGGCAGCATTCTTTTTCTCTGAGACAGAGGAACTTGTGCCGTTGCCAAATAGTACTTACCTTTTTCATTTTCTTTATTATTTCCTCTCCTCCTGTTCTCTGAGTCTTATTTCTTGATGGAGAGTAATTGTGATAATTATTAGAAGGCACGGTTTTCTGGAGATTTTTGAATGAGTGTTTGGTTAGGAAGATGTGAAGTGGCAATTCTGTTTGAATTATGGCGGGAATTACGAGAACAAAGAAATTCTAATAATGATTATAGGGTTAGAGTTTCACGCAGCAGAAATTTGATTGCTGAAATAATATATTCATCATGGTTTTTCTTATCTTGTCTACCGACTTTGTTGAAATAATGCATCACAATATATAAACAATAATTTAATGTTGTGTTTTCGCTTCGATTTCGTTTTCATTATTACCAAAAAAAGTCACTATTGTAAAAGAGAACTTTGTTTTCCTTGTTTAGTAACGAGCATAATATATTTCTTCACATTATAAATTTTATGAATGACTCAAAAATATAAGAGATTTCATAATGTGAAATCTATAGAACCATGATAGAAAGTTTTCTTTGGGACGACACGATCTATAATTATTGCATTTGATGCAACACGTAAAATAGAATTAAATCAAAAAGTTATTTTGCAGCTAGAAATAATCAACTTTCATTAATTTAAATTATTCGAATTCGTATTTAAAGGAAGTGGAAGAAAAAAGTATTGCAATGCATATCACCAGATTTACGTTTGATTATCGATCTACTTTGACAGAAATTAGTCAATTTGATTCGCATATCAAAATGTAGTTTTTCGAGGAAAAAATTAGAACACTCAGAGATATCATCAGGTAAAAAAAATATACTCAGAAATCTTATTTCTCCAGAGGCATTTCATGCTGCAGTAGAAACTGACTTAAATTTCTCCAGTAATTTAAATTCAAACAGTACTCTAGAATTAGAAAAGTATATATCTCTAAAGATGTTAAACCTTACGCTAGGAAAATGTATTCTTATTCATAACCATTCATGTGAAATGCTGAATTCTAACATATGTATAGAAATTATCTAAATTTGCTTGCTAGCAAAACTAACCGGCAATGAAAGATATTTTTTATTAGCAAAAATAGTTTTTGAAAATCCTTTAATATCGTAACCTTTAACTTACTCTTATCTGGATAGAACTTAATGTTGTATTTCCCGCGTCCGAATTGTCATCTTCCATCAAATTAAGAAAGGGACAAAGAAAAATTTGATAAAACTAGTTCAGACCTCTACCTGATCTTCTCTGGAGAGAATTTAATATAATATCCCCCCGTCCGATTTGCCATACATGTTCCGGCTATACTATACATGTTTAAACACATGTCTGAACAACTGCGAAGTTGCTATTTGAAAACAGCAATTAGTTTGCGATATTTGATTTTGTTTTCTCCTACCAAGCACAATTTTATTTTTAGGCAGAATTATTTTTTATGTTACTTATATAATCTTCAATTAAGCATTATCTTTTGGATAGTTATTTAGACTTTTGATGAACTAAGATGGAAGCAAAAGTTTAACGCGAACTGATTCATAAAATATTTTTCATATGACAAAAAAGAAGTTGGAAAGTAACGTCAACTACCTTAAGCAATTAGACAGTAAGACACATTGTATATTACCTGTACATTTAATCATTAAGTTCGATAAGCAATACAAGGCCGCCGAGTTTAGTTTAACATATTCCCATATCCATGAATCAACATTTTTAAAAAATAAATAAGGATTGGGTTGTTTTTCTAAAAAATCGGTTTCAAAACATTAAAAAAACATAGAAAAAAATGGCAAAACGGACAAACAAAGTCAAAGTGAGGGAGTATTATTTACAATACAATGCAAGCACAAAAGTATGTTTTGGGGAGAAATAACTATTAATAGAGTGTGTATGAAGTTGTAAAGACACATATTCTGCAATTTGCTTGCCGAAACAACTTTCATAACTTTAATTTGACAAAAAATGAAATTAGTGCTCGTTTTGAATACTGTGTTTTTATTTTCTGAATTTCTGTTATCTGTTTATATTAGAAGTCTCAAATTCGTAATGCAATGCATTGTAATCGAAATTTTCCATCTTGTCCTCAATCGCATCTATAGATATTTTTCTGTAAATCTTTTTGTTTGAACTATAGAACAATAAAGAAAATGAACGACTTTTAAGTAGTTATATCAAGAAAAAAAATTCTGATATTTTTTGTACCAGCAATTAACTTGTTAAAAAAAGTAAACACTTGATGTTATTTTTTGAAATTTATATTATATTTAGAACATATATAACCTAACTGAATTACAAAAGAATTTTTATTAAAAGCATTTTGTAAACAATAAGACTTCTACAGATATACTTCTTATATAATAAGCAATTAAAGTTTTCTGTTGTATGAAGTCTGGTACTAAAGAAAAAAAGAATGATTGCATGATGCATTTTTATTACAAACAAAAGCTTATTTAGTAATCATTATCTAGAGTATTTCAGTTCTTTAAAATTTTTGAACTGCATTGTTATTTATTAAAATTTTTCCTTCAAACGTATAAACAATACAAAAGGAATTTCACCGTAATGTAAGAATGCCACGGGAAACAAAATTAAACATTGTAAATCTTTTCAACGTTGCTCATATCATATGCTAATTTAAGTCAATAACCTTCTTTTTTTCCTACAATACCGTTAGTTGCAAACGATTTTAAATCTTAATAATTCACAGAATTTTTTTTACTAAGTAGTGCATTTTTCTCTCACGGAAGCTAGTTATTAAACTCATTGTTCTAGACCTAATTAGTGATTTTGGAAACATAAAAAAAACACATATACTTATTAAGAATTCTTGAAAACGAAAATTATTTTTTAAACATTGCTTATACGAACACGACCATTTTAAAGAGCTTTATTTTTTAAACCAAGTTAAAAAAAAATAAAAATGTAGCCCTTGATTGTTGTTGTTGATGTTTCACTGTGCTCGAAATTAATTAGGGAAAAAATTTATTTATTTTTTTTAGTTGAGTCTAGTTTCTTTTATACTCTTTATACTTGCATGAAGATCACTAATTAAGTAAAACTTGGAAAAAAATTGTTCGGAGTTTTCATTAAAACGAATTCTAAATTGTTTTAGAAAATTAAAAAAGCCTCAAGTGAATAAATGAATAATTATTGCTCCCTGTATAGTTAAAAAATTTTGTTAATTATAAGGAAGACACGAAATTCCAATCCTTTTTTTTCATCAGTATTTTTCATTAAATGAAACAATTAATTTCAAAAATACCTCTTGTGTATTTCCAAAAGAAATTTATGCTGAATCGTGTTTTCAACGCATATCTACAACTATTTTTTCGTGTACTGGTGTTCATTTACAAGTTTTAAAGTGCTTTATTTGTAGTCCGGTATATTAATTATGTTTAATAAGAATTACAACAAGATGCGTAATCAAATCTTTTTTATATAAATTTAAAGGTTAATTAGGGTTAAAGAGACTTTTTTAAACATGATTCTGTTTTTAGAATATAAAAAATAGAAATAAAAACATTTTTATTGAACGAACGCATCATCGTTTGTAATTCTTTCTTTTATAAGGTAGCTGCACATTTTGCATTTTAAGATTTTACCAAATGTTCAATTTCTCAAAAATGTTCAAACATGGATGTCAATACCAAATACACTCAAAAGAGAAATATATTTGCTTTACAATAGTAACATAAAAATAATTAATGAACACTTGTAAAATAAAATCGTGAAAAAATCACCAAAGTCGACAATAAATGAAGCCAGACAACATGCATAGTGTTGCACAAAATTGGCAATCAACTAAAATATATTTATTATCATTTAATTCAAGTAAAGAAGAAAATTACAAACTGACCATGAACCCTGTGAGCCAAAAGCCAAGAAAATCATTGTTCAATATACCTTTATCATTTAATATGGAAAAAGTGAATATATCGCGTAACGTGCTGTATTGAATTGATGTTGATTAAAAACAAGACAGATTATTTAAAACGCATCTTTATTTAACTTAATTTTATCAAATATACAACCCGTAGTTAACAATCATCCTATACATAGGGCAGTTCTGATTTTTCGATATTTCACGGTCAATATCGCATCTTTTATTTACATTCCTCTTCTAAAATATATTTAAAGATTTTTTAGAGTTATTTATTATCTAAGTTCAATTTTCTTCATTTTTAATTTTTTAAAGAATTTTTAATATGGCTAATTTTTATTATTATTTTTGACATTAATTATATTTTTCTTTTAAATAGTTGCATGAAAAAAGTACCAAAATTATTTTCAAATTTATTCATGACAAGTCTTATATATTATTTCTGAGTAAAATATGCAAACAAAATGCCATATTCATACTGATTTTATGGAGGATTAAGATGAAGCCCTATAAATAGGGCGATAGTAAAATCCCCTACTATGGACATGAATATAAAGGCGTTTAAAGGTTTGGAAAATAGATTAGAATATCTATGTTTTTCTATTGCAAAACTCAATAACATCTGGTTTTCTTGCAACAAGAGTCTGGAGGTGTGTCTTGAGTAATATATATGTGCCGTTTCCTTGGTCGAGAATTTTGATCTCATGCTGACTTTGGAGGGAAAAAAATACCCGGAATATTCGAGCTGTGAGCTGATTTCACATCCCCTCCTTCCTAAAAATGAGTAGCAATTGACGAAAGTGTTTGACTATTTAATGTCATTGGCAAATGAATCTGATGATTGTGTCTCTTAAATGATAATATTGCCGCCTGATCCAGACATTGGCACTGATGATAAAAGAAACTGATGATACCTGCACAAGCACTGAACATGGTCATGCTAATTTGGACGAAAGGCTTCACGAAGAAACAGCTGGAACAATTGACATTCTAAAGGAAAAATATGCTGCTGAATATATTTCAACACCTAAATGGACTAATTGTGCACCGAAATCTTCATCAGGTCTTAAATTATTTTACAAGGAATATCATCAGAAAATAACGGATATGATTAGAGGAAAATCACAGTGGAGCTTTTCGAGATGATGGCTGAAAATATGATTGTCCAAGCTGTGGAAGAAAGTAACAAGTATGCGGGACAAAAATATAATCACGATTTTTGTCTAAATATAGATGAACTGAAACAATCTTTGGGTATAATTTTCTATAATGGATGCCACATTTTACACAGAGGAAAAAATGTACTGGGAAAATACTCTTGATACTGAAACAACGTTTTTCATTCACGCAATGTCAAAAAAGCGATACTTTGATATCAAGTGGTATTTACACTTCAATGACAATACTGCTATAAGAAAAAACTTTCTAGTAAAAGATCCAAATGGAAAACAATGCCGATGTCAGCCTAAGAACTGTTCAAAAACCCTTTACTATTTGCTAAAAATATAATTTAGGATTATTCGTTGAATAATTCCTGCGATTTGGTGTAAACCAAGATGTTTCCCTACAAAGCATGTAGTAGTGGATTGTACCATTGTCCTATATATAGGACAGCTTGTAAAAAGACAACCAATATAGTTTTTTTTTTAGTTTTTTAATTTTGTACTTTTGCTTAATGTCTCATTAGTCTGTGAGAGAATTTTTTTGCAAAAATATTAATTCTTTATTGATGTGATAAAATATGGGTTAAATCAGTTTCATGATTTTTTAAGAAATTAAATAATGGTAGTATTTAATATACTCCAAAATTTACTCGCTTGCCATGCATATGTCCTTTTCATTTCAACATATTATTTCTCAAAAGCTTCTTTATTTATGAAAATTGTATCGAATAAAGACACATTTACATAATCGAAGACTCATAAAATATATTACTACTCTTTTATGAAAGTAATTTAAACAACGGGCAATCTGCAAAATTAATTATTACTGAAACCTGATTCTAACTCAAGGTTATAGATGTTTGTCTAGCATTTTACTTGTTCTTTAACTCTCTGAACCCGGCTAGAGCGAGAATTCCAGTACCTCAAAAACTGGAGTAAATTTTTTTCACGAAAACACAATGGAATCCCCCCTTTCTTTACAGAAATTCCAGGATGACGACACCCAAGGTTGGGCGATCAATTGTCAACAAAGAAAGTAACTAAAGTAACCTCTGTCGAATGGGGCGGTTTGAGACAGGTTAGGGCTCATAGAGTTTAACTGAAAGAAAAACTAAATATTGACAAACAAATATGAGAAATTTCAGATACATTTTTTCATCTGAAAACGGAGTATTCATCCAATAAGTATGGATTATAGATCCGATTCTCAAAGAGTAACGATAAAAAGACAATACTTTTGCATTTGAAATGTTAGCGGTTTTATAGGAAGGTTTTTAATGGCATTTTTCATGTTTCTCATTTAAGAACAAAATAAATGCCTATTTTTCAGTTTTATTTTACTAACATCTCATTTAAGTCAAGCAATTCAACTGTTTTTCCATCTATTTTTATCACCTTTTGCGTCATCTTTTTTCATTTGTTATAGTATTCAAGGTTTTTTTTAATTATATTTGTATTTTTGTGGCTGCGAAACAAATCAAGTTTCAGTCAAAGAAATCAAAAGCATTTGCTTAAATGTAGTCTCAAATTTCTGTGAGACTTTATTTTCCGATGGTCGCTTTTAGTTGAAGCATGCTGCATTAAATGGAATATTTTTTCCAATCTCAAATTTATTCTTAATTAGAATATTCGAATTTCACTTTTTCTGAAGATGAAGATAAAAACAAATGACGATATATAGTTACTTCAAACCCAATAAAAATGTCTACACAGTTAGTAAAATAGAATGTCAAATTTCCTTTCTTTGTAATGTGGGAAAATAATTACTTTTAGTTCCATAGGCATTCACAATTTATGTTATTTAAAAGAATACTTTTAACAAAAAATAATTAGAAAAATAATGTAACAATTATGCTCAAATTCTCAAGTTCATATTTTATAAATATAATTAAAAATTAGCTTTAAAGTATTTCTCCTGAATTGTTATAGTGTTTTTGCAATTTGAAATCTACAAATTTTTAATTTTGCCTTTTAAAGATCAAAATAAATTATCAACAACATTATAGTACTTCGTTATTTTCGTTACTTTGCAGCATGATATAAGTGTTGATATAGGAACATCAATTTCATTTACGTTTTTTTCGTTACATAGTTGTTAATATTTGTTTTGATATCTTTATAAATTTGAAACGGTAAAGATCTAAGTAGCCTTCATAAACATTTTAATGAGTTTAAAATTGTTTTCAGAACTAATGTTTTCTGTAGAAATAACAGAATAAGGAGGAAAAGGCTAATTAAAAATTAATGATTTATTTTTCTTTCCATCTTTTTCTTTTGGCTGAAAAACTTTGTAACATGAAAATTGTTTACTTTCAAGGTAATGCAAATTATATCTTACGTGATTTTTTTTTAAAATAAATCTCCCTTTCATGCAGAAAACTCAAGCCAATTTATTTTGTAAGTCATCTAGATAATTTCCTTTATTATTCCAATGTACTTGTAATAAGTCTTTCTCACATTTTGCGCCAGATAACTTTCTTCAATCTTCTAGTTTGCCTATGCAATTTATTTTGTTTCAACGCTAAAATGAAAACAAAAATTAATTATACTATCAACTCGTATTTTATCATTTGTTGCATTAAGAAGTAAGATAATTATAATTTATATAATTGTTAAAAATTATGATCTTCATCATGATCCGTCCTAATTTTCAAGACCAACCTGAATTTGAAGATATTTTCGAACTCACTGCATCTACATGAAGTCGAATTATTTTTGGTACTACACTATATGATCAAAAGTATCCGGACACTTTCGAATTTTCGCATTTTTTAGAATTTCTCCGGAAAGGCTAGAACGAACTGCCCTCGAACTTCGTCCATGTAAAGAACAGACTCTAACTCACATTTTACAGTGAAGATTCGGCCACGAAGGAATTTAGGGGACCGACTGGAAATTGTTGAAGAAGAAAACAAATCTGTGCTCAACCCGTTTCACAGAAAACCGATAATGATTTACAAATTTCTGGTTTTTCTTAATATGCGCATTGCTTACATGCATTTTCGTAAAAATATCGAGTATATTCTGGAAGATATAAAGCTTTTCTTAAAAATTCCAAATTTTCCCGCATATTTTCTGCTTATAAAATATAGGGTTTTCATGCACACTACAAAACTTACAGAATACTTTACAATATATTAGAGAGGGATTGTATTACAATTTGAAGTAAATACTTAGAATATTAGAGAAATTATGAGTATTTTTAGTAAACAATTTTTTCTCTTCATCCGCGAGATGTAGCGTAATTTTTCTTTAACAACTACAAAGACAGATAAATAGGGCTACTTTTATAAAAATTCCAGTTAAATACCATTGATATTTAGAAAGATATCGGCATTGCAGTAAACAGAATTTCTGTTTTCTTCTAAAAGAAACAAAATGATGAAGGTTTTTCCACAAATTTATCTTTATTAAATTTGAATTTTCGAATAATTTTATAGAATTTAATAAAGATCGAATATGCTGAATACCCAGGCATACTTATAAATAAAATTCATTATTTAAATTGCAATTCGACGATTTCTATTCGCAGATTCAAGTTTAAAAATATCAATTTGTGGAAAAACCCTCACCATTTTGTTTCTCTTAAAGGGAAGTAGTCTTTCTAAATCTTAATGTTATTCAACTGGAATTATTATATAAGTTTCCGTATATATCTTGCTTTGAGGATGTGAAAGTTACGCTATGTCCCGTACATGCACAGTAAAAATTATATACTGCAAATACTCATGTTTCCTCTAATATTCATAGTATTAGCTTCCACTTTATAGGAATACTTCTCTAACATGTATTATGCAAGTTTCGTATTATTTGGCGGAAAATTCTGCATTTTATAGGCAAAAAATATGCTGGAAAGTTTGGGATTTTTAAGAAAACCTTCCAGAATATATTTACGATTCTTACGAAAATGCATGTAAGCAATGTGCATATTAAGCAAAGCCATTGATGAAATTTGTTTATCATTATCAGCTTTCTGTGGAAAGGGTTGAGTCCATATTTTTTTCTTCGCCATCAATCTCTTGTCGGTGCCCTAAATTCCCTCGTGACCACATCTCCATTGTAATATGTGAGTTAGAGTCTATTCTTTATATGGTCGAAGTTTAAGGGTAGTTGGTCTAGCCTTTCCGAAGAAATTTTTAAAAATATGAAAATCGGAAAGTGTCCGGATACTTTTGATCATATAGTGTATTCTACTATAGTGTTTCAAATAATTGAAATAAAATAAGAATAAATCTTTAGTATTCAATTTGCATTAGAAAAATGCAATGTTCTGATGTTTCCGTTGGCAAATGAAATAATTTATGACGTATTCAGTGAAATAAGTTCAGCTTCCTCTTCTGCCTTATATAAACTGCATATATTAGGCTTTTAATTAACTTGTTTGTGAATTAATATTTAAAAAAAGAATTCTGCTGTAGGGAATTATATGTCTGTTGTTGGTTGGTTATTATGTGCTGTCGGTTTTTTTTGTATTTTTAACTAAATATCCTTGATTGTTTTACAAGCCGCACTTGCATTATTACTTTTATTATTTATCTTATGTGTTTTGATGGAGTTCTTATGTATTTTTCTCAATGTGAATTTTTTCTGTAGTGTAGTTAAATTCCACCCCTGTTTCGGGTGTAGCTTGTACTTTATAGTGTTTTTATATGCCTTCCCCTTCGGCTTGTGAAAGGCCTTACACCCTTTCGGGTAGGCTGGGTTCGGATGAATGTTAATAATAATAATAATGACAATACATATATAACAAGCGATGAATGGGATTATATTTCATCAATAAAAGTATGTATAGTTTATGTCGTATTTCAGCTAGATCATCTTCAGAAATTAGGATTTCCTCTTTAGAAATTTAGGATTTGAATTCATGAAAATTAATAATTTAAGAAAATTAGTTAATTTAAAATGAACTATTTGCTGCTGAAAATATTTTGAAGAAATAATAAAATGGATAGTTAGCAAGAAGATTAATTTTCCACTCCAATCAACAATCAATTATATCAAAAATATAAAATTCCTTCTAAGATAGTTATCAAATACATGTAAGCATTCGGAAATTTTATTTTGAGTGAAATGCATTGGATGCATTTAAAAGCTGCCTAACAAATATATTTTGATATTTAGCTTATAAAAGCTATCTATCTAAATTATTTATATCTATCTAAATAGATTTTGCATTTAAATGCTATCTTTCTAAAACTAATGAAATCGAAAACAAAATTTGATCACATAAATTAAATACCCTAAGTTAATTAAATAGCTTCAAAAAGCAGTGTTTCATTGGCACATAACGTCGTGTGTATATTAATAGATCTATTACTACATGTATGCAAAATAAAAGCGAAAGTTAAAAATCTGCTTTGCAGTTAATGCGAAAAGGAGAATAATTTTTCATAGTTTTAAAAAGGGAAAAATGGTAATTAAAAGATTTGATGAGACAATGAAATTGGGTTACCCTTTTTCACACAAAAAAAATTGTTGCAAATAATATTCGGAAATATATTTAAAAATTTGTTAAAATTGAGAAAAACATTGTAAAGCAATTAAATTGATATCATTATAAAATCAATTTTCTGAATTTCAAGATAATGTAAAAATCATTTAATGTGCAATAAAATTTACTGAAGTTATTACCGGAAAGATGCCAAAATTTCCTTTATTTCTAAAAATCTATGTTAAATTTTGGAATGCTTCGATGTGTACATTGTCAATCTCTATATCAATGCCAAATTTAGGAACTCAAGGTTCAGAGGTTTGTCATATAGAGTACCAAAATACGCATAAACATTTTCTTTAATTATTATTAGACATCTATCAGAAATATTTCTCATTTTCTCTCTAAAAATAACAAAAATTTAATTTCCTTAATAAAAACATTAATACTGATTTAAACTTAAGTACAGGAACCCAACGAATGTAAACACAATATTAATGACTATTACAAAAACACTTAATACCATATATCAACGTTTGATAACCCAATAAATTAATACAATTAATTATCGTCCCAACATGATACCTTAACTTGACATATTTCTAGTTCAATAGTGCGAATGAAGACGTAGCCTTGAGTTAGCCCACGTTCATCAGATCTCATCTCGAAGAATTATTTTATGTGGATATTTATGAGTCATAGCTTAAGTGAATGGAATGAGAGAACCATTCGTAGATAGGGCGCCCAAATACCAACTGATATATATATATATATATAGCAATGTTTGTAATCATATCTGCGGGGTTTATTGTCAATATATGGCCAATAAGACCAACATTAGGACACTTTCGATTACTCAGAAGATTTTACATTGATTTGAGTTACGAAACTTTCACCTGGTATTAATTGTACGTGTAAAAATGATTCAAAGTGTCATGATCTAACCAATGGATACAAAAATTTAGTACGCATTAATCATGATTCGAGCTAGAAAATAAAATAATACCTGATTAGATTTTTTAAAATAAATTTTCAATGTTCATCTTCTCAAATCAGTACGATATCTCTTTTACTTTTGGTTTGTCATTTATGAATTTTCTTTAATACTGTGACTCCTTCAAACGGCTTTAAGCCATGCCCCAAAACACTCTTTCGTTCAGCTTCCTTGAGCTAGGAGAAGACTTGTCGGTTTTTAAATGAGCTGGAAATCTGAGAGGCCTATTTAAAGCTGGACATCCACGAGCGCTCCGCTTCACACCATTTGGAGCATCTCGCGCCACATTGTTACAATTTTCAACCCATCCATTTAAGATGGGTCATTCATGGAGGATCCATATGAACCACACAACCGGTCACTTCGATCCTCTAGTGACTACTCCTCCTCTCGCTTTACGGAGAGACCTACACTCCCCTATTCCATTTTGTGGTTTTCTCTTTTGTGAGAGAGCATTTCTCTCCTCCCGCATTTCCTCTTATCCCCTTTAGTAACATTTAGTGGATTATTAGAAAAGTAAACCGTTACATATCCACATTTTCATGTTTTATTTATATAGCACTTAAACGTCCCGTATCAATGCTTGGAAATTATGGCAACCTTATTTATAGCAAATCCTTGACTCAGGATTTGGTTAACTATGCTTACACAAAATAGTATCAAAGTCACCAACCATTACGCTGTACCGTTTATACGAGATTAAATATCAAAAGGAACGCCAGATTTTCAGTATTTACCAACCAGCAATGCAATCTTGAGTCCTCGAATCACAACATATTTTTGAATAATATTGATGATTTAAAGAATATCATGAGTCTTTTGATTCCTTTATTTTTTTTTAATTGTCATTTTCTAATTATCAGTAAAAAGGCATGACGCTTAAGCTATCTCAAAATGTATATTTCCTCTCTAAAAAACTTTTAATTCTTTATACTTTTAAACAAGTTTAAATTTATCATAAGATATCAGAAAATTGTAACATTATTTTTCAATCATTTTAACGGAATTTGAACACATTATGTAAAATAAACTATAATTTACTTGAGGGTTCTGCCCCAGCTCGTTAACGCTCACCAGCCCCCAGAAGGATTGTAGCGGAATCCTCCCAGATTTGTTATGCAAACCCTTCTCGCTTCACTCGCAATAATGAGGACACTGCACATCCTAGCGAAACACGTGACTGAACTTAATAGATTTGCTTCTGATACTTTTAATTAAATCAGGACAGATTAAGTTTGTAGGCCGTCAGGGACGTTTTTCTCTATTTTCTAAGCATTTAGAGGAAAAAGTGAACATTCAATTTAAGCGAACAAAGAAAATTATGAAAGTGCCAAAAATAGTAAATGATAGTTTCAATGTACTTAAAGAGAATCCTAAAAACAAATCGGTAAGGCTTAAGAGCGAGGTGCGGTTTCGCCGCCATGCTCACCATAATCGTTAAGAAGGTCACCAAAAGGGGAAAAAAAAGTTTCACGATTTCCACATTTGACAAATAATCGCCAAAAAAGAAATTCCATTTTGGTGACCGACCATATTTTTAAATCTGTTCAGCATGCTGAGGATATTGAAACAAATTATTTCTCCTTCTTCCTGAACGCCTTTCGTAGCTTTCTTCGATAGATTCATTTGCAAGTTGAATTCGTCTTCTTTCGTTGCTTCGATTATTTTAATAGCACGGTTTAGATTCATTATTAACTCATTGAAAAGAAGGCTCAAACCAAATCGCACTTATTTGTTTACGTTTGAAAAGTGAAATAAAGTGGTGCATCAATTTCTATAGATATTTCCAAATTCTATAACTAAATACCGCGTTGTTTGGAAGTCACACTAGAGCAGAGGTTCCCAACCTGTGATACGCGTACCCCTGGGGGTCTGCTAAGGACCATTTGGGGCACGCGAAATCAAAGTTGTTAATGGCGGAAACAAGAAAACAGAAGGGATTTAAAAAGTTAGAGAGTTTTGTTCTCCAAGTGGATACTTATTTAATAGCTATACCACTTGAATATAGATTATTACGAATTATAATTTTTAACTATCCTTATAGTGAAGACGAAATAATTACAATACTGGTTTCATTTCTTTGGCTTTCAACTAATACTATAGAAAAAATGGAATTCATGTAAAAATCAAAAATAAGTTCTGCAAAAGTTATTAATTCGAGTCATTTGACTCTTAACATAACCTTAACCTTACTGATAAAAACTTCTTCGCATAGATGGATAATTTTGGGGGGGGAGTTGGATATGAGAGTAGGGGGTACCCGCCAAAACAAAAAAAAATAATCAAGGGGTATGCGAGAGAAGAAAGGTTGGGAACCCCTGCACTAGAGAAATATTTATATAGATGCTAAGAAAAAGATGATTTGCAAAATTTTAACTTCATTTTAATTAACATAAAGATAAAAACCAGGCGGCAGAATTATATGTATTTTAATAAGCAATTCATTATTATTGCTATTTAATTAAGAATGAATTTGTGTAGTAATATTACTAACATTCCTCTTTATAATGTTCTTATATATTGAATATATTTTAGATACGTCAATATGAGAATAAAAGCTAACATATTTCAAAATCCTACTCCTTTTGTATGAATAATTCAAAACTCATTTATGTGATATATAGTACAAAAGTTTTCAAAAAGAAGTAGTATAACAAAGTACTGCATCTTTTAAAATAAATAAAACTCTGAATAACAGTTTCTGTAAACAACATGAATTCAAGCAGAAAAGCATACATTACTATACAAAAGAAAACGCTGTCTGTCGCACAAATTGATGGCCATGAGCTTTTCATGAAAGAGACTTTAAAATAGCAAACGAAAAGGCAAAATAAACATACTAAGATAAAACCCATTTTATTCTGTCCACGAAAATTACTTGGTTTGCATTCATATTGTCAGAATTCTGAATTAATCTCTCATCCAAAATCATTGTGAAGAGAGAAAGAAAATAAAAAATTGTGATTTCGAATCATGTCTTTCAGAAAGACAGATGCATTTGATCCATATTTAAGAATGTACCAAATCGTAATACATTCTCACTAGGAGAAGCAAAAAGAAAGACAAATATCAAATGGAACAAAAATAAAATAAAATAACAATACAACTTTCGATCCGGAATAAAAAGTTCCGAAACTACCGCGAAATTTAAAGCGCTTCTTAAACTATTATTCAAACTCGCCAGCCATTTTAATCTCGCACCAAACGATTTTTTAAACGTTCCACTGCTTCTTTTTTTAATTTTTTTATTCTAAATCCTATTCTTTAAGAGCTATACTCGTGCAAAAGTGTTAACAAAAATAAGAGAACGAAAAAGAGATAAAAATAAAAAAAGAAAACAAAAACCAAAAAATAAATAAGTAAAAACGATCAAGAGGAGAGAAGTGAAATTTTTCGATTCGGGATTTTTCGTTTGTGTGAAAAGGGAGGAAGAAAACGATTGGAAAAGAGAATAACTCATTAAAGTGCATTCACGAAGAAATTCTCTTCTACAACTCTTTTTCCTCTTCTCCGGGCGCGTGGAGGCATTCGTGGATTGAGCTTTCGCTGAATTTCCTTTTCAAAGTGTCTACACCCGCCAACAGACACATGTATTATGCATGAAACAGAGACGATTGTTTCCCTTTTCTTTTATTCTGTTCCTTCCCACCCATCCCCCTTCGCCTGATCTTCTGCTTCTAGGGGGCTGTCCTATCTCCCTCTTATATATCCCATAGTTCGCATTTTCATAAATTTTCCTGATTGAGGTCAATGGAGTCACATGAAAAGAGTAACTGTGCATGTCATCTGAAATATAACTCCGTACTGTCTGACGCTCGTAGCTTCTGCAAGATTCACATTTAATCCAAGGTATTGTATACTTT
>BGPR01000171.1:178218-220408 GCA_013235015.1 Araneus ventricosus | reverse complement strand
CGTAGCTTCTGCAAGATTCACATTTAATCCAAGGTATTGTATACTTTTAACTATAATCCTAGTTAACTATAGTCAATTAAAGTCCTCGTACATATCCCACAATTTGCATTTTCATAAGTTTTCCTGATTGAGGTCAATGGAGTCACATGACAAATGTAACTGCGCATGTCATCTGAAATATATAACTCCAAACTGTCTGACGTACATACCTTCTGCAAGATTCGCATCTAATTCAAAGTACTGCAGACTATTAATTATAATAAACCTTCAAAAAAATTATTTAAAAATACTTTCTGTAATAAAATGAGGTATAATCTACTTTTCTAAATCGTTAGAAGCGGGCATCAGCTACAATCCTTATTCGTGTCGTGTACATAACAAAAGTTGAGTCGAATTGAAATGGATAATTTCAAAAATCTGTAAAACCCGGACCTAAAATGAATTCTTGCCGACAGTAGAAAAATATTTAAAGAATGAAAATTTGATAGCAAAAATTGGGCAGTATCTATTAAAATCATTTTCAGAAGGTAAAAACTGTCGGTTTTGACTCTTTCATCTCATCCCTACCTTTTCACGTTTTTCTGTTCATTCATCAGTGAACAGAAAAATAAGTTTAAACTATTTTTACAAGACCTAAGTCTGCACTAATATTTTGTTTCTTTTAAAAGTGAATGTATTCACAACGTGAAGAGTGCATAATTTTATGTTTCCTGCAATTAAGTTCGACATTAGAAATTTTATTTTAAAATTTGCACAAAATTTTTATTCTTGGTCTTTTTTCCAAATAAGTTTTTAATGCGCCCACAACAAAGATTTATGAAATACTGGCCTGTACTAAGAGGCGTCATGAATTGGAGGACGGTTTGGTTCATAAATAATGTTTTTAAAGGCATGGCTGGAGTAGGAAGCAAGCATTTTTAGCATTCCGGCCTATGTTTTAGTTTGTTATCAAACCTACGATTTCACCACATTAGGCTAAGTAGCTGACGGTCTAGTCTACTCTAGGTTTATCATATTAGTATAAACTTAAGGTGATAATTTCTTTTTATTTACAACAAAAACATGCGAAAAAAGATCATTTCAAATAAATAGGAGCTGTAACCATTGGGCGCCATAATTTAATTCCTGCTAGGGATAACAGTAGACGTCAAAGAAAAGAAGCTTAATTGATTTAAACACTTTTAATTAAGCATAAAAGGACATAAAATATAGGGACAAACAATTAAGGACAAAACATTTAAGGATATATAAAATATACAATTACTCGGGGTAGAACACCATGTTTAATCGCCGACTCCAGAACTTGGACTAACTATCTCTTCCAACGGCCGCCAAGTGGTGAGCTCGAAAAGCAATGCGGTTACAGAGCTTAATTGAGTCAATGCATATTCAAACTACGCGAGTCCCGTGCAAATTCAGTTTTGGAATCCGTTGCGCATTTTGAAGGAGGATAAAGGACGCGATATTAAGTTTGTCATCTGATGTAACTTCTCATGAATTGTCTCCACTGAACGCAGTTATGCAATGGGGAAACAATTACAGCTTTATGCATTCCGAGTCCATTATTGGCGTATCTAATTGTCGTTTGCCGTGCAAACTTGAATGTTTTTAATCCTAGATTCATACAGCATCAGAATTTTTATATAATATTTTTTTAAAATAATATATCTGTAAATATTATTATTGTAAATATTATATTACGTTATTTGTTCCTTATTACAAAACTGCACTCAATTTCCCGTTTTATAATTTTAACAGGAGTTTCATTTCATAGAATGGCTGTAAAATAAAAATATGATCAAATATCCAACGAAACTTCATCTTGTAAATTAAATTCTATAACATAACGACATTTTTAATTTAGCGAGTTGGCATGCTGATAGCATTAATATTTCCCCGAATTTAAAAAAATTAACTTTGTATAACTGTTTTAAAAAATGAACATAGCTTATCTCGGAAAGATTTTTTTTATGTCTTTGCTTCATTTACGCAAGTATAAGTAAATTCTTTTATTGAAGATATCATGAATTAGAAAATTATTTTCGAAATAGACAAACTGAGCTAAATATTATTCATATCGCAAAATAGAACTCAATATAAGCCACTTTCAAACTATAGTTTCGTTGTCATCTGCCTGTAATGTTAAAATTTGAATTGCATACAAGAGCAAAAGAGCATCGCATGTTTGCATAAAAAGCAAACATGCGATGAAGAAATGATCTAATGAAAGATTGAAACCAAACTTTCGAGTGTAAAATAAATAATGTCTTCCATTCTGTCCTGAAAATAAAGTGCGGAAAATTAATTGCAGACAGGAGAAAATATTAAGACAACAAAATTTTAAAAATTTAAAAGACACCTTTTATTTAGAAATATATAACTAATTTAATTAAAAATCTTATTTCCCCATTTCTGTTCTGTTATGTGTTTTCTTTATATGTGAAGTTGCATATGCACCAAGATTGCACAAAGTAATTTCTTAGTTCGAATAAAATACTTTTAATGTATAATTCTTTAAAATTAAATGAAATACAAAGATATAATCAATATCCATTTTAATATGATATCTTTGAATCGGTAATGTTTAAATATGGAATCTCGTAAAATCTGTTAACTGAAATAGGTTTATTCCTCATCGTTCAAATTTATCGAAATAAAAAAAATACTTAATTCAGTTGTGGTCAGTGAAGTGGCGAAGGTAACCGACTCCTGGAGCATAATATGATTTTCTTCGCCCCCAGTCGTCATCAGTGATTTAGCAAGGGTGAATGGAACCCCTGACTTGACATTATTTTTTCATCCCTACGAGATAGAGACCCCCTTTCACCACTTTAAAAAGTAACATAAACACACTAATATTTTAACCCCATGTCGTCCGGGACGTGTATACCCCTTGTCGCCACCGTTGTGGTCTTTTTTAACAATATATTCTAGCAAAAATTAAAAAAATGAATTTCATATTGAAAGTTAAAATAATAATAAAAATTTGTTTGTCAAGTAAGTTATAAGTATTTTATAACTTACCACGATTTTTCAGCAAGGTTCCTTATATATTACAGAACATAGACATGTATTATTTGTTTATAATTTTTTAATAATTCATAACATTGAGTAGCTAGAAAATTATAAATAACTAAAACATGGTTATCAAGATTCTATCTGCAAAATTATTTAACTTTCAAAACTAATATGCAAGCAGAAATGAAATAAAAATGTTATTTGATGAAAAAAGAAAGCTTTCTGATTGTAGAAGTTTAATAAGCTGCGTAAATAATGAATTACAAATTAATAAAACGTCAATAATTCTAATACATTTCTTCTTCATAAACAAGTAAAAGTCCACCCTTAACAATTAAGAATTTCACGAAACAATTTTTTAAAATTTAATTAAAGTTTTTTAAGTTCCATATGTTCTAAATCTAGTAAAACAGTTCTACATAATAAAAATCCCTTAAATCCCAGTTTCCAGAACAGTATACTTTTATCAACATTGAAGTTTTATTTAATTTATATTTAATGGAAACTGATATTTTAAATGTATAAGATGAATCAAGGACGAAAAGTTTATATTTAAAGATTATTTCCCACTTTCGTATTCGTTATGTTTGTTTTATAATTTTTACTTGGTTGAAATTTCAACTCCTTGACGGGATCATCCAAAAATTAAAAATATGGATTGTACTTTCCTTTCACCTTTTCTGCTCTATATATATATATATATATATATATATACTAGCAGTACGCGCATGGCGTAGCCCGTGGAATAAGGAATTCAACAAAATGAAAAAAAAAACACAAACAATGACATGAAAAAGTTTTGAAAACAAAATCAAAACAAAATATACACACTATTTTGATTTTCCTACTTATTTTTTTCGCGCTACAGTACAGAGTACGTTAATCTAAAACAATATAAAACTGGAACGTGAAAATGATTATTATACAGCAAGCAAAATATAAAATCGAATCCGAAAATGATAATCGAAGTAATTCATTCAGTTGAAGATCATGACGTATCCAGCGCTCTGCACCGTCAGCCAATCAAAATTGCCACCTACGTTCCGAAGAAGTGCAGCTCGAGGAAACTCGTTAGAGGAAAAATATCTTTCAACTGACCAGGGAAAAATTAATTTAAAAAAAAAACGGGAAAAGATATTTTAACCATTCTTGTTTTAAATCCGACAGAACCGCTGCAGTTATAAGCTGAAAAAAATCGAAAATAATAATGTTATTAGAACGTTGGATGCAGCAAATTTAAAAACAAAAATAAAATTTAGATGGCAAAACTTACTATTTTTAAAAAATTCTCAAAATTCAGTAAATTACGTTAGACGTTCAAAACAAACTTTATTAGAACGAAAATCGTTCGTTCTATCCGATGGTACATGGATTGTTTTCCAACGATCATTAGTAAAGATACTACGACCGTGAACATACCAAAAATGACCCAAAACAACACAAAACATTAAATAAAAATTTTCTACATTAAATTTTAAAATTCCGGCTTCGAGGTGCATTCAGTCAGCATTACGGCTACCTGCGTGCCAAATTTCATGGCCGTAAGTGCGATAGATTCGTCTGGACATCGCACACACACGCGCAAACATTGCCTTTTATAAGTAAGATATATATATATATATATTGAAAAATGTATCCCCATAATTAGTAATATTTTAAAGAGAAGGTCATAAAATATGGTTTTCGTTTGTCAGTTTTAAGATAGTATTCCTTTGTTTGAAGAAGTAAAAATAAATTTATTTTTTAAAACAAACAATATTTTTTTATAAAAAGAAGATAGAGCTATGTGGGATTAAAAAAATAAAATAAATATTTCAAATCTTTGAAGCATTTTTCAGAAAAAAAAACTTTTAATATTTCTAAATGATTTTCTTTTCCGATTCTGGCAGCTAAAAGAACTCCACGTACTTCTTTATTCTATGATTTAGATGTCTGGCAGAATGTTTCAATCCATCTACATATGGAAATGAATACAGTTTTTAGTTAGTTTAATATTTTACGTCTTGCCATTTCAATAATTAATATGCTAAAAAAATAAACAGTTAAATCTTTGAGTTGAAGAATTGAAGATATAGAAAATTAACTGACTGCTAATTTTTTGTGTTTGTTAAAAAAAATTAACAGAAACAAACATTTGTAAGCAAGTTATTTTTTATAGAAAAGGAAATACGATTTCTTTTTATTCAAAAACTTTGAAATTTGTTGAGACTTCTAAAATGCATAAGATAATGCGGTAAATAACCATCTCAGGCTGAATGTAAAGTAATAACGCATTAAAAACTATTTTCGAAAGTTTGTGATAGGAGGTGCGAACTCAGACGCCGTCCACGTGACCTCAACAGGGTTCAAACTTACGAGGTCCGTCCCAAAATAGCTCTCGTGTTACTTCAAAACGGGACGTTAAATGCAACTAATATAAACTAAATCAAATGTTTATGAATCCGCTTGATGATTTTTCCATCACCTTTCTACAAACTTAACGGTCACCCAAACACCGATTATAAAATTCGTCAGTCTTTCATTTATCATATGTAGACGGATTGGGAAAGTTTCTAGGAGTAAACTGATGATTCTGAAAAATTTAAGCGCAGAACAAAGCATCTAAAATAAGATGTCTCGATATAATTAAAGAGTAGTCGATTGATTCATTTGTTTAACGTTCCATTTTCAAGATTCACGAGAGTTATTCTGGCTCGTATTTTGTGGTCAGCCTTCGTCAGAAGACAAGGACGACACCTTAACAAGGGTTTTACTCTCCTGGCTTCTTCACCACACAAACGTGGGGACGTTGATTCATTACAGCAGATTTAATGTGCCCCTGGCCATCGTACCTTCCGTAAAATTTGGTTTCGAAACCATTCTATTTGGGAAATTACTTTTTCTGATCGAGACATTAACAATAGACCACATGGCCCTTTCAGTCAAATTTTAGAGGGGAAGTAGTTCTAATATATATTGATATATAGAGACAATCTCTACAAATTTATGTAAAGTAATAAATTAACAAGCTACTTCAGTTACTCTATACTTTAATTAAAATTTGTTCAAATGACCAGCATTCCATAAGTAAATGTAATTGAAGTGATGCTATAAATGTTCAACAATTTGTCAATGAATGGGAAAATTTTGATTTTTTTCAAAGCATCAAACACAGAATTTTTCGTCTCCTGTTATCATGAGTTGAATATGTCGCATTTGAGCATGACGCTTCTCTTACTGGGTTTCACACGCTTCTCATTCGCAAGGTATAGCTAGCAGCAGAATGGCCGTAATACACGTGCTGCTATCTAGTGTCCATTGCTAAAATTAAAAATGATATATTAATGTATATTTTTATACGAGAGCAACACTCCACTCTAATATGGGGTGGTGATTATTGATACCCATATAAGCTATTTTTGAATAGCATTTTCTTTCGGCTCTTACAGCAGCTCTCAGATTTTTTTTAAAAATAATTTAGCTAATGTGAATCGTAAGAAATGGTAAGGAAGATCTTAATTTCGTTCGCACTATCTTCTGATGAAAAAGCTTATTTGTCTTGCATTTCATAATTTTAGTCACTTTTACTTCAAATATTCCTAAGTACTTTGGATTTAATATTCTATTTATATTTTATCTCGTTTTAATCGATCCTTTTTGTTGCATAATTTAACTTCAAATGCCTTTTTGAATTTTGTACTATGTTGTATTATAGCAACATTTTATTATATAGTAGTATTTGTAAAGTATTTTGATTTACTTTTACTTAAGAATGACATCTTTAAGTGACAGAATGTGCAGGTAAAACTATCTTGTGCTGTCCAAAAAATTTCCTCCGAAACTATTATAGTCCATTTCTTAGCTACATTATTGAGAAATTAGATAATCATATGCAATCCAGAAATTTTTCAGTCAAGCAAAATACTTTAAAGGTTTAAAGAAGGCAGTGGCGTAGTGAGAGTAAGTGGCGCCGAGATAATAGTTATTTTTTCGCCCCCAGACGTCATCGGCAGCTTAAAAAGTGACATAAAGGCACTACTGTATTGCCTCCATGGCGCCTCTAAGACTGGCGCTCAGGGAATATATACACCTCTTTTTATCGTTCAGATTTTATATAAAAGTAATTTATTTAAGCAAGAGAATAAGTTTATCTTAATATGGATGTTATAAATTTGCAGTTGGGAAAAGTAAGTTTTATTGCAAATAATTGTATCAAAACTAAAGACAAAATATTTTAGTCATCATTTAAATTCATTTGAAAAGTGTTTAAGATGTAAAAAAGAAATTCGAGAAATTCTCACTCAAAACTCGTTGACGTCACATCCGGTCATAAAGAAACTTTATTTTAAACTTGAAAAACTGCAGCACACGCATGAAACGTAATGTTTACATAGGTTATCTTCAAAATGACCGCCTTCCACATCAGGCAGGAGTGAGCGCAGTGGAATGGTGGACTGAGCCTGGTTTGGCAGTGCAGTTTTAACAAATGTGTAAACAGCAGGATGGCCAGCAACTAACTCTGTTCCTTTTGTAATTGAGTTAATTACATCAATTCTTTCAAATGTATATAAATAAAACTGAAACGCCAATTTCTTGTACCCTATAGAAATCTAAACTACTAAATAAATTTTCTTCAAATTTTGCTCACAAATACTGTGTAGCAAAAGGAAGGTTTTAGTGAAGGTTTCGTCAGAATTAAACAGCTATTTTTCTATTAATTAAAAATTATTTTGCCATCGCGCATGCACAGTGAAAAACAGGCCCTTCTGCTTAAAAAAATTATTAAGAATTTATGGGAGAAAATAAATTTTCGTAAGCTTTTAAAAATCGTTAACCTCATTTTAATTTTTTTAAAGTTTCAGACCATAAGATGATTTTGTGCATTATGATATTTTATATAAACGTATTTTTTACATTAAAATATTAGGTATGAAACTGTTTCCATCTTAAACAACGCCGTGTATATCAGCTAGTGAACCTATAAAAAAAATCCTCACCCTTTTTATGAGGATATGAGTAATAATTCTCATGTTTTAAATAAGGATACATTTAACCCTATGAGCCCTATCCCGCCTCAAACCGCCTCATTCGACACAGGCCGGACTCGGGCGGTTTCGGGCGCCTGGTGAATTTTACGGGAGAAAATTAGTTTCTTTCTTTGTTGACAATTGATAGCGCAACCGAGGGTGTCGTCCTTCTGGAATTTCTGCGGAGAAAGGGAGGATTTCATTCTGATTTCATGAATGAAAATTTACTCCAGTTTTTGAGGCACTTGAATTCTCACCTTAGCCGGGTTTAAAGAGTTAAGTCAACCGGATGTGATGTTATTGCTTCTCAGTGCAATTTTCTTGAAAACTAGGGGTTGTAGACAGTGGTATGGTTCTTTGGACATATTTCATAGTCGAAAATAATGAATAGCACTATGCTGAGTTAATGCAACAATTACGATAAAGCCTGTGTAGCTTCCAAATGTTACATCAATATAAGATTATTATCCACTATAAATTATACCTCTCTTTCTTCTTACTTCAGATTGAGTGATTCTTGCAAAGTTTATTATTAGTAGTACTCACAAAATCTCCATAGGATTATCTGAAATGAATTTTATTTTCGTTGCTTTTATATTTGAAACTGTTTAGTTATTAGAAAAACACATATGTAAAATCTTTAAATAACATGCGTTGTTATTGCATTATCTCTGTAACAAAATGCTATTTCAAAGAATGTTTCCTTTCAAAGAATGAATCTTTTTATGTCTTTACAATCGTGAATGAAACTAACATATTCCAAACAGAAAAGTCAACTTTAGAATAAACTTCTGTGATATTCCCAAATAAATTTTAATTTTGAATGGAATTTCGAAGACAGATACCACACTGTCATATCCTACCCCTGAAACAATGAAAGTAAATAATTTTAAGCAGCATGTTGAGGATTTCAATTCATTGTTAATCTTCAAAATTTCAATGAATCATATTTCGGATGAAAGTGTTTTTCAATCTAAATGTTTTTTTTTCAATCTTCTGTTCGAAACTATATTCAATTAAGCTGCCTTTTTTGTACTGCCTTTCAATTTTACTTAAACAATCAGGAAAACATGCACATGTGTCTGTTATTTATTTAATAATTAGAAACAGCCAACTATTACTTTTTATTTTCTGGTATTAAATGTATGAAAAGGAAAAGTACAGTAGAACCTCCATTTTCCGAGCTGATTGGGGCTGTAATCACCTAGGATAATAAAAAACTCGGTAAATAGAGACTAAATTTTAAGTCGTGACTTCTTTTCTTACGACAAGGTATTCCAAATTGTTTATTTGAAAATATAATAATAAGTCCAGAAGTACTACCACGTATTAACATTTAACACGTTCACTGCCACCGACGCGCTGGCTCGTCCAGAACCTATATCTAATTAGACGACCTCTTCTCTACTGTAGAGATGGTAGAGAAGGGGTCGTCTATTTATTTATTTATTTAAAGGAAAGCACACTACAGAAAAAACTCTATTTACAGAGTGCTATAAACAACAAACACACAAAGAACAAAAGTCACAACGAGTAAATAAAAAAAAATGCGCTAGAAAATAAAAAGTTGAACACAGAGAATACACAAAGTCATAAAAAATTTGTAAACGCATATATAATTAAAAACGAAAACACATAATCACAAAAACATTAAAAAACGCTACGATTCTAAAAGTCATATTTTTTTAATTAAAAGACCATTTCCAAAAGGCAAGGGTTAAAAAGTCAAAACACAGAAGCACCGAATCCTCTAAAAACACAGAAGGAGTTTAAAAGTTTAAAGACGTAAATACACGCTTGAGATAAAAAAAAAAAATTGCAACTTGGCGCCAGGAACAGAGTACAAAAATTAAAACCAATAAAAAACAATAAAAAAATGGGCGATTACATAAGAACACGGAAAATCAAAACGCATAAAAATCTAAAAAGTTATAAATACGATCTAGATATCATAGCTGTAATATTATATAGATGGTTCGAATCTCAGTCGTGAATAGTGACAACGAATGTGTTAAGCAAAATCCTTTATTACCTATCAAATCTTTTACATGCATTCTTTGAAACATTAATTAGTTTTGATAAGAAGTTCATTGTTCTTTTTGAATTTTTTTCCAATGATTATTTAAGTGTGTTCTCAGAAGAAAATTTTCCTCTTTCAGCAACGCGAAATATGTCCCGAAACATTTGCAATGCCATTTTTTCGCGAGAAAGTATAGAATTTGCTTACGTCACTATTGAAATACTTAATAATGGAGTGCTTTCTCTCTAAATAACATCTTGAGTTATAAAATAACATTTCCCGTTAACGTTATTTTACAAGCTTTCGCATTGATGGGTCTTACACCCATCCGGATAAGCTGGGACAGTATGTGTTGTTCACACTTTCGCATCATAATAATTGACTCCAACGCCAACTCTGACACCCTCTTCCGAAGAATTCCTTGATTTTATCGAAAAGTGAAAAACACAATTCGATTTTTGGGCTCCGGTTCGGTTAACAGAGATCTCGATTGATCAAGGCTATGATAATTGAAGTTCTATATTGTAATTTTCAAATGATTCGAACTCAAATTTTGATGAATCGACACTTCCAGACCTTCCTAAATCCATCTTTGGAATTAGTTTGGCTGTAAACACCATAACTTAAAAAAGTAACGAGCTAGACAGATGAAATTTAGTATTTGTTTTCTACAAACAAAAATTGGGGATTTCTATCAAATTTCGGACGAAATTCGTCCACCAAAAATCTGCTTGTCTGTCCGTCCGTTCAACACAAATACTCAAAAACGCAAAGAACTATTTGTATGAAATATAGCATATGATTTTATTAATGTGATTTTTAATCGGTATCAAATTTTGGATCAACTCCATCATTGGCTTAACCATTTGTCTATATATGTCTATACATTCGCATGTATATGAATATTGTTACGAAAATTCTTCGGTGTGTGTACAATGAAAACAGTCCCACAAGCAGGTAACGGAGAATAACACTTTATTCTCGAATATTCCGAAAAAAACGAAGCCCAGATAACAGGAAAAACAGCACTTGCACCGACTAGGAACACAAACGGACAGCAATTCACTAAATAAGTACAGCAACAGCACTTTCGATACCGCTCCACATCTAACAGCTTACTGGCTCGCACAGAGGATAAAACTCTACATAGAAATTCCAAAGACGTTCGCGCTCCAAAGGCGATCCCAGTCGATCAAACACTGCTCTGTGATACGAGCACGGTCTATTTATAGTCTCCCCGACAGGCCGTGACGTCACATGGGATCATCTGGATAAATCCGGATCTCGGCCCTTAATAGAGATATCAAGAAAATTCCAGTACTTTTGAGATCCCACATTTTGTCACCAAAGTCGCTACATTCGTCGCCGAATTGTCAAAATGGTCACCAAGTTTGTCGCGAATGTCGTAGCTGATGGTTCCATTCTCCCGGCATTCCCATCCCTGTAAAACTCTCTTCCCAACCATAAAACTAACATTTCTGGGAAGTGACTTTCCATGTTCGTAACAATATAATAGCTGAAAAATGCTTTGGCTTAATAAGTGAAATTTAGCATATGGTCTTGTCATCAAAATTGTAGATCTATATCAAATTTTGAACACAATCAGTAAAAAAAGGCGTTCAAAAAAGCATACTGGGTTTTCGTGCTAGTGATGACTGTTTTCCTCGAAGAGCATGCACTCAGGGTCCTTCATTTCCGATGCATTGCGGTTACCGGTGAGTCTAATTAAAAGGATGATTTTAACCTGAATATGGAATTTACTAAAAGGGGAATCGTTATCCTATAAGGGAAGGTTTTATTATTCACACGAAATATCTATCTCAGTCAACCAATCACCAGTCATTCATTCTTCTGTTCACTCATCTCATTCACACTACACTTTAAAGCACAAAACACGCCATATTGCATTTGTGTACGAGACATTCAAAGGAAGAACACTCTGTTTTTGGTTATTATAAAATTAAGCCATTATGTTAATCAATTTCATTAATAAACTTAAATTTAAATAATTTGTTTTATAAATAATGCGTCGTTTCATGCTTGAAAATACATTAAGCAACCTAATCTATTAACAGAGGCATTTCAATTCATATGCTAAACTATTTCGCAGAAAAGGAGAGATTAATTTTAACCCTTAAATGCCTAATGTTGCCTTTAATCAATATACTCAATTAATTTTGTCTTCTAAAATCTTGTAATCTTGTCTTAATACTTCAGCTATTTTAACAGTCAACCTACCAACCAATAATACACAAACTTCAAGTTTGGAAACGGGTTTGAAATTCTAATTTCAGTACCTTAAATATTTGCTACCAATTATCTTAGCTGTTATTTATAACTTTATTGTAGTAATAAAATCCTGCATTTCATAATTATTGGTTATGCTGTTTCAAAATTTCATTTATAAATTTCAGTTATTATACTACTTTTTATGTATTAAACTGCCTTTTAGCGATTTTACTTACACAGCTTTAAATATCACTATTATACTTTCTGAAATAATTTAAACTTTTATTCGTAGAAGACAGATTTATAATAACGATTATACTGGTATTCAGGTAATTAACAATTACTTTTTCCATACTGCTAATTAGGCAGATTGGATTTGGAAAAATTGTAAAGATAAGTCGCCAAGATTTCAAATTTTAAAAAATTGCTGGAATAACCGAAGTTCTGTTGCATTTAGAAAACATTTTGCGATGCTTCTTGTTTCAGTGGAAAAGTAAAACATCATTTGATGGAATTCATTAAAGAAAATAATTAAATTAATTTTAATTAATTAAGCAAATTCCACTGTATTTGACATATGTTAAATTAATATTAGATTTCTCTTTGAAGTCTGAGATTCAAATTTAATTAAGAATAAATATTAATTACAAACGTAACTAAAGAATAATTAACTAACTTTTAAAAAATAGTAAGAAGGTAGTGTTGTTACAGAATGATAAAATATTCAAGAAAAAAGTTCTATTTTAAATGTAGCTCGCTAACACAGAAAGAAGTAAAATAGATTTTGGTTAAATTCTATTGAACATATGTGCATTTAAACTTAACTTTCCCTCATTTTCTTTTTCTGTAACAAATTCATGTGTTCCATCCATTTTGTCCCCAAATAATCCTTTTCCAGAAAACGTATATATTTTCAGGAAAGATTAAATGTCCCATTGAGTTATGCCCAGATCTTTTCATTACCTTCTGGATTGAAAATAAACTTCCACGCACACTTTCAGAAACTTATTAAATATCTTCTGAAAATGAAAGCGAATTTTGTGAGCGAAAAGGCAAAGAAGTAAAGCCATAGAATGCATTTTTAATTGAATGCACGCTCCTGTAATAACTTTTGAAGAGATATTTTTAATGAAATTTTCGGAACATAAATTTTAAGTGCGAGACCCTCTTGCCAAATCGAAACGAATTTTATTGCTGAGAATTATCTTTATGACCATGCAGTGAATGGCAACGGTGTAGTCTGCCAAACGATCTCTTTGGTTGCTCATCGTTTTATGATGGCTTTCTGTTTGTGTTTATTGCTTTTTGTTGTAAATAGGAAGATAGTAGCTATTTAAAGCAAACGACATTAAGTCGCAATTTTAAAGTGTTTTCTTCGTAGCATTTATGAAGCAAGCTCCATCATCACGGAATAACTCAATTTTTGTTCTTTCTCTTATTTTGCTCTGCTTTTATTTCAGAAACTGCTATTTCACTTGCTAAATTACAAAGAGGAGATTTTTACAGAGGAAAGATTTTTAAATCTTCTTAAAGTCTTCTCAGTTATTTGTTGCTTTTTGTTTGACGCAAGCATATATCCAATGGAATTTGAATGAAATACGTTCTTTTTACGAAGAGTTACTTAATGTTCCGAAAATTTCGCTGAAAATAAATTGGCTTTTGTGCAAAATAGAAAAAGATATGACGGTGTAAGGAATTTAAATTCTAATCTCTTATAACTTGCGATATCAACTGATTATAAAGAGCGCGTTGAGTGAGTGAAATTCTTAGTATCATAAAAATCTTTCGATTAAATTTTAATTTACTTTTCTATTTTAAAGATATTTCCAATGCGTATAGAATCGTTTGCATAATTTAATTCTTCGTGTGACGAAAGATTTCAGTAAACGATATCTATTTTTATTATGAGAATTAATTATATTTTCTTATTCGTCTACTGTCGGACTATTGTACACTTTTCATAATATTTTTACAACAGTTAAACCACGTAAACCATAATCCAACTTTACGACAGTAATTTAAGATCCTTATAGATTAAAATAATAATAATATCATGAACTCGATTGAAAAATTGCTTTCTCGGGATTAATGATTCATGATCACCTCACCTTATTTCGTAGACCTAATTCCAAATCGAATTTTTTTTTTTAAATGAAGATATAGAGAAAAGATTGAAAAGAGCACGAATCATTTAAATTACCTTTTCAAATTTTTCTTTGCCATTTGGAATATCGGGATTCTTGATACCAATTGTTGAACTAGAAATTTCCTGGACCTATAAACCTTTTGAAGGAGCAGACGTTTTTCCAAGGATAATAGTAAAATACTTAATAAAATATCAACAACTTCCTAGAATGAAAATCTAAGGAAAAAAGTTTTAAAGCAGAGGAAGGTAAAGTTATTTGTAGAACACCGATCAATGCATATTTTATCATGCTTCGAAATCAATTTTTTACTGACATTCAATATGTTTTTCTTTTTCAAAGATGTATTTTCAAAATTCCAGACACATCAGCAATAGATATAAATTCTTTACTTATTCTTAATTTCTTTATTCTATTCGAATTCCTCTTTATGTGTTAATTCTTTATGCTATTCTAATTCTTTGCTTTAGAACTTATAACTTCGTTTTACATATGGTTTCATTAGTGTTCTTTTCATTTACATCTCAATACATACACATAAAGCGGTCTCGGAAATTTTCAGTAGAAAATTTCCGAGTCGTTAATTTAAGTATCTGCAATCTGAAATACGGTTATTTTGAATTAAACCTCGCTAAAATTTGTTTGATGGACTAGTGAAAGAGAAGAAAATTCGTCATAATATGTTTACTTTCTTGAAAAAATTCAATCGCGTTTTGGAGACCACGGTAGCTTGGTGGTAAGATTTCAGCACTTTATGATCGGGGATTGCAGCTGCAGGGACCCATTTTGCAGAAAATCTGTTGCACATCGGAGCTTGTACATGTTAAATATGCCGTCGTGGGTCACATGTTGTCAAGTAGATGTTTGGAGAGTGGTGTCCTTGTTAAATTGCCCTCCTCAGCATTTCCAGGTGTCTACCACAGCAGTTGGTTCTGACGGACCTAGCAGGTCAATCGGAATATAACATTCTTGTAGGTTCAAAGTGGTACCTTAAACTAACAACAGCACTTTGGACTACTTAGAATTTGTAAGATATTGTAGTAGCATTCCAATCGCTGATACCTAAGTGAAAAACGGTTAATAATAAATTAATTAGCTCTTAGCACATTCAATAATTAGGTGCAATATTAGAATTCACCATTTAAAAACAAGCGTATATTTCTGTTTAGTTATATTAACGACTATTAATTGCATGGCTTGCTTTCCCTTATATTTCTTTCTTCTTCCATTTGTTTATCTATTCATTTATTTTTCTATTTTATTATTTATTTATTTTTATTGTCATTTTTTCTATTCTTTATATTTTATGTGTATTTATATTGTCACTATTGATTGTTATATTTCTTATATGCATGTGTTATCTCATGACAGTTATATTGCCATCAATAATTCCGCATACTTAGTCTGGACGGAATTCCCATTTATGCATATTAATTACCTATTTTAAAATGGTCCTCATAACTTTGAACCATGGCCAGAAGACGAGGACAGAATCTACTCCGGCTCATCCCCGCGAAATCAATTGAAGATTTTTTCATTCTTGATAGACGTGCATCAGACACATATACATGGCGGTTCTTCTGTGTAAACGAGCCTCGGACTCGCGGCCCTCTGTCTCTTGAAAACTATGACTTTGCTACGAGAGTACAGCGGTCCGTAAAGTACAGTGCCAGTTTTGCGTATGACGAAGGATAAAAGCCACTAGCAATGTTTCTACCTAAGTTTTTGCAGTGTTAATACTTACAATGATTTTTTAAGAAAATATAAAAATTTGGCTATCCGAAAGCACTTTAATTTCAATTTCTTAGTGAACATAATAGAGATTTTTATACACTTATATGCTGTTCGCATCTAACTTAATTTAGGTCAAACCGAAATGCTGTCGATTCTAAAATCAGAGATGTGTGTTAAATTTAAAACAAGAAATTGTTTTCCAAGAACCTTTATTCTAGATTCATCCAACGGACACTCTCCGTGATTATTATACCCGGCGATTCAACATATTTCTTAAATATTTTTCGAATTTCTTCCCCGGTAATGGTAACGTAATACTACAATCTCCATTCACATTAGGCTCCTGAAGCGTACCCAACTGTATTCTAAAGGTGGCCCCGGAAGCAGAAGCTAGGAACTTCATTCGTAATCACTTTAGTTTCGACATCTGGCAATTGCTGCGACAGCAGACGATGCAATTGCTGACAAGATGCGGGGCCCGAATCGTTCGCCTGTAGATGTCGTTTGCTGTAACGAGCCATGTTCGTATTATGTGGGACTGAGGGAGGGAAAGAAGAGGGAGTACGAGCAAATCACGGCACTTGTTTTAATCTTGTACATCGTTTGCTGGAATCCCTTTCCCGGAAAATCGTTTTCGAATGTTTTCTTAGTGATAGCCGTATGCATTATGTTCTTGGATGCAATTCTTCCGCAATTTCAATAAAATCTTGAAATACTCATTTGCCATGCAGGTACGAACAGTATTTGAATACTTAATTTACCGCATTATTTCTTATCCACGTTGTTTTTTTCACTCTTTCTGGTCTAGCTCTTAAACAAATATATTTTAGTAGTCCAACTGAATCAAAAAAGTAATTAAATTTTTGGTAATAGTTAAAATCAAAATTGAGTCATAAGCTATTGAATTTCAAACATTATAAGACGCTATATCAATCATAATGAGGGTTTCATTAAATTTACTCGTAAGTTTTTACACTGAAATCAAGTTTTCGGGTAAATTCACTCAAAGAAGAACCGACAGAAGAGACCAATACGATTCGACTAAATTTGTAACGATTACGAAATTAGCAGTCAATGGTTGTATAAAGGCCAGTCCACATTTGCGAGTCGAACGGTTCTCAAAAGGTTCACATCGAACCAAATCCTGTTGAGTTTTTGGCGAACACTTAAGGAGACGCAGTTTACGTTGGGGCGTGTTCGTAGTTCACCGTGAACTTTCTTCGAATCCTCAAGGTCTAATCTGCAAACTAATACGTATTCCGAAACGCATCGAACCCCCACACCCCTCTTTTGGCAATTGACAAGCGATGACTAATGGTTCGAGGTGGGTTTGCTCCTTTCCCATTGTGCGCTATCGGTTTGTCACAAAAATAATTTATTTGAACTGCTCACTATCGTTCTCGAATCGCTAGATTCACAAGTGTATGCAGGCCTTAATCTGCCTTTTGGATACTCTCAAAGTAATCTGACGTTGATCTTTCCTTCCGTAAATTGCGTTGTAAAGACATATGCTACAGGCGCTTCCATACTTTTATAAATATATTTGGTATTATACAATGAAAATTTTCCCGCTCAAATCTGTTAAAACGCCTCCAATTCTTCAGTAATAATTTAAACTCTCATTAGAAGAAAATTTATATCTGTCTCGCTAAATCCTTCCTGCCTTTCGGATATAATAATCTTCGTGATTTAATAATTTTCATCTACAACATCAAACTCAGTCATTTTTTTTTTCTTTCTTGACAATTTTCTTGGCAATCTACAACATCAAACTCAGTCATTTTTTTTCTTTCATGCCAAGCACAGGACAGAAAGTATTGTAATCGCCAAAAATTCGATATCGAGATTTTCATTTTAAACTTTTTTGATTTCCATTTTTGGGACTCAGGAGGTTTAAAAAAAGGAAGTTTCAATTTAAACTCAAGGAGATTTTAAATCCTCCTGAATGAACCTATCTATTTAAAGAAGATAACTCACAGACGCAACAAGATAAGCTTAACCGAAAAAGGCATTCTTTTCATTGCGACAATTATTCGGGATGCAAAGTTATAATAATTTTGATCAAATATTTTTTCGCACATATTGCATTTATTTCTTATCATTATTTTTGCTTACGTTTATTAAAGAATATTCATAGGTAGAAAGAGGAATATAATTTTGAAGTTTTATAGATCCTTATGGGAAGGTTTCGCTTTACTTCATAAGTCCTCAGATGAATTAAATTTCGAAAGAAAAAAATAGCTCTAAATTGATAAAAAATTCTCTTCTCCATTCTGTAGGACACCCGAATACAAAATGCTATTTTTCTGCTGGGAAAAAATTCTCTATAAATCTATCAACAGGACATGTATTAACAAATGGATTCGCAAATTCTGAAACTTTCTGTTTTTATCGGGAAGGAATTGTCTGGTGAAACGGAAGAGAAATGTGTTCCATCTATCCAAATCAAAAACTATTGCACTTCCAACGCTTTTTTTATGTTCAGGAGCTTCTTCTCGCGTTAAGCTTCCCTTAATTTGTGGAGATAGATTGGGCTAGCAAAGACAAATGGGAGGACGATGTCTCTAAAGAGGACGAAGAGTGACCGATATCATTAAAAAACAAGCACTCTGGGACGGGTAATAAATTAAACTTGCAGCTGGAATAAGTTGTAAGGCTATCACACAATAGAAATGAAGACTTTTCTTTTTTCTATTTTGATTCATTGAGACTCATTATAGGATATTTATTACCTAAGAAATAGCTCAATAATATTAAAATTACCTTATTAGTAACTTTTGTACTGATAACTGTAACTAACTCTTGATACTTTTATTAGCAACAGCACGTTTTGTTTTATTGAGCTATGCAATTTTAATACCAGTTGCCGAATTTTTATGAAACCTTAGGAACGCGCATCTTTTTTTTTTAAATTCTTAGCCAGGTAAAGGAGTTTTCATGCGAATGTTCATGTTGGTCCAAAACTTCTGTATAAAAGCTCTTTATATTAAAAAAGCAAAAAGGTACACAGGAATACAAACTAATTGAACAACTGCTTTCTTTATCTAATATTCGCCAAAAGCACTGCACACTGTAACAAAATTGTTTTCAATCTTCATTCTTATATACCAAATATTGAGCTGATTACGACTTTATCATTTATTTTCAGATGTTTTGTTTCTCGAGGCACAGACTGCGCGCGTAATGCGAATGATCGTAATTAATTTCATATTTCAAGTTCAAAAAACAGTTCTTCAAATTTTTATATGAGACTTAACAAGTTCTTTTTTGCATATAACCAAAATAAATTATTTTTGATATAAGAACGGCTATTTATTTAGTCTAATACTACAACACGTTGCCGGTTTGACGACATATAAGTTTATTCAACAATAAATTCAAGAAATAGTGTAAAGTCAACATGCAGGCGTACACCATCTCAACGCATCTTTCTGTCAAAGCCATCTATCGGACACTGCTGAAACCTGGTTGAGACTCGGTGGATGTTGCCCCGTGAGCTTGACTCTTTCTACATGTCAAACACCCCCGTTAAACATTTTCTTTCTTAAATTGTTTATTCATTTTTTAATGTTAAGTGTTGTGTTTTTGTAATTGTGTGTGTCTATAATTATATTTAAGTAAGAAAATAATTTTAAATGTTATTGTTTCACTTTTATTCCTTTAATGAAGATACTCTCGGTTACAGTAGTATATTTACTGCACAAACAAACTTATTATAAATCAATCCAATTGAAGAGAAAATGGATGAACACATGGCGTCGAAAAATGTAAAAACACTTTGAATAAATGTTACATAAATAATTATTAACATACATCAAAGTTTCAGAACTCAATTTAATTTATATAAATATATCTTGCTAGTTATCAGAAGTGTTCGAAGTGATGACTGTTATTGTTCAAGTGCTTCTGATAAAACAAGACGGATGTAATTGCAATCGTCGATAAATATGACTATTGGGATTTGGGCACGTGTTTCAGCCTCTGTTCTCAGTTCTTTGATTGTAGCTTTCCTTGATCCAAAAAAATTATGTTTCTTCTATAACCATAAAAAAATTTCTTCTGTTAAGCGTTGGGAGTTAAATGCAACACTTTGTTCTAATCCTATGTTCACCAGAATTTGTATTCTGAACCTACTATATTAATGCAAAGGTTTTCCACCCTTCTAGATATACCATTCTGTATTCTCAAATACCTCTTGAACGTTTGACAGAATGCATTCCTGTTGTAAGTTCAGAAAAACGTCACCTGTAACAGTATTCACGAAGAAGAAAGGTTCAGTTATACCACATGCTGACAAACGACCGTAATTAGTTAACAGTTGATGGGTCCACTTTGCATTCCACTGTCAAACTGCGGAGTTCCTAAAATTATGATGACTGACTGAGACATTATTTATGAAAAAAGTATCTTTTTAATGTAAAATTTATATCTGTGTAGCATGACAAATCATTGTATGAATTAATTAGAATCATGCTACGTCCGACCGATGACAAGATTATATTTATCTGAGTTCTAATACTTTTATGTACGTTATTGCTTATGTAATAGTTATTCAAAATGTGTATACATCTTTAAGAAAATCCTGTAATAAAACCTTTTGTTTAATACAAAAGATGCAGAAAAGTAAGTTCTTAGTACAATACATATCACACAAGTAGATTTTCCTTAAATAAAAATAATTGCCTTCCTGGTAGCATATATATTAAATTTAACTGCAGAAAATATTTTGAAATATGAAATTCTTTCGGAACTTCTGTCAATTTATAACGAACAACTTTCAGTTTAAAAAAAAGATTGCTTAAGAATAGATGCACGATAATTATTCGATTTGTTTATATTATTAATGACAGCTAAAATATTTGGACACCAATAAAACAAGCAATATATTGCTCATCACTTCCTTAAATAAACAGAATCTACAATTCTGTTCGTTATGAACAACATTTTTCAATAACAAAATTTTTTCATCTTCACAAATATTTTTTACAGTTTCGAAAACACATTTCCTTCGAAATCTTTTTTGAAAAATTTTACTCAAAAGTCATGATTTCTTTCCATTCCCAATATAAAAGTATCAAAAGAAGATGAAATTTTCACCATCCGAATTTATGATCAGGCATGCTGCAACGGTATTTTTCTCACTTTCAAATACATAGCGAAGTACTTCGATCGGTCAGCACGGCAGGAATACACAAACACAAAAAAAATGAAGTGCCCCAAGAAAGAAAACTAAAACAGAAAGATGTTGGCCAATCAAGTAGCCCGAACTTAGAATTGACACTGTACATACCGAGGAAAGAAAAGGAAAAAGAAGAATTCCAAATAACGGCTATAGGTTGCAAAGAATAAAGCAGCAGATTTTACGACACCGTTATATGAAAAAGTTGTTTAAACGTCCTTTCTTTGCCAAGCTGTTTATCAAAATTTTTATAGTCAGGGATGAGATAGGTCGGCAATATGGCGAAAAAAAGAACACCTACGAATCAGAACCATCCCATATTTTCGAGCCCACCCCTTTAAAGTATAGGAAAAAAAAACTTTTTACGACTCTAAATTTGAAGCGTTGTACTTCTTGTGAAGAAGAAGATATGATTTACCGTCGCGTTTTCATTCCCGACTAGAATCGGACGATGCCCGGCTTATGTTACTTCACTTCAGTTTACTTTATCTCTCCTTTATTATTCGAGAATAATGAGTGGAACGACGAATGAGAAATGAGGAACCAAAGAGCGAATTTATAAAGTGCGGAAAGGGGAATTTTACGTTCTTCTTTGGAACGTAACTTTGAACAAGCGCGTTTTAGTGAGACAGTGTAAGGCACGGTCGGAAATTTATATATCTTAGGATTTCAGCATTACGAGTTCAGTTTGTTTTTCTTCTTTGGTTTGGTTTTAGTCTTTTTTGCTTATTGCGAGTTTTCTGAAACATAAATTTTATAATTCATATCGTTTGCTTGCCAAGCGTTTAGCTCAAGTTTTCAGGTTGTCAGAGTAAAGGATTTAAGAGCAAACAATAAGCGTATTTTTGAAATTAGACAGTAGAAAATAGTTTTCTTAGAAATTGTTCCTAAGATTTGAAGAATTTCTAGTTTTCTATCTGCGAACAATGAATTGCAATTTTATTTTCTTACTGAATAGCGAAGGAAAATTCAAAACAGTTTTCGAAAACTTAATCTTAATCTTCATTTTTAGCGTTGCATAATTGAAGAAGATAAAATATTTTTAAATTATTTTGACATTTGTTTAAATGTTTTACTTAAGTATTGTCCTTCTCGTTATACTTTATGTGGTCTTTATTGATTTTTTTTTTTGTTTAGGGAAATATCCATTCATATGACAGCTGAGAGAAATTCAATGGGAATTTCCAAATGAGTTTGGAAACTGTTTACCTGAATATGCATAATACCACTCTAATTGCTGTCCAATAGTTAATTTCTAAACCATTGCAATTAAGCATATACTTCCAGTTGCAAAAATGCTTTAAATGACGTAAAGAATTACATTTTATGATGTTAGAGACAACAAATGCAGAGCTGAAAAATCACGAAGTCTACATTTTTATACAATACTTGGTGCTATTAGCTAAATCGGTGCTATTAGCCATTAAAATATTTTGAGAGACTGTATAAAAATTAAGACTTCGTAATTTTTTTCAGCAGTACATTTACTGACACAAATATAAAAAAATTACACCATTTAAAGTATTTTTTCCATTCGGAAATATATGCCTATTTTTAACGAGTTAGTAATTATCTATTGAGCCTCGATTATAGTGGCCACACTGTATATAATAACGCAATAGATAAAAACATAAGTAAAATACATATAATTATACTAATAGCATTCTAACCAGTGAAACTCTAGAAGTGAAGTTAAAAATTTCATAGCAAAACTAGTTATATATCTTTTATTCAGAATTTTACGCATTTTGTTAAAACATGCTGTGAAAAGCCAACACAGTTTCGATATGAAAAGAACAGATTATACCTCATTAAGTAAATATTTCACATAAACTTCAAAATATTTAACATAAAACTAAATATTGGATCTTAATGATTACTGTAAAATTGTATACACCTGTTTAAATATATGTGGAATATAATTATTTTTGGCGATTTCTCGCAAAATCTGGTATTCATGGCTGTTGTTCTGAATCTGTAGTTTGGCGAGTTTTGAGATGGTTGGCGCGAAGTTGCCGTGTTTGGAGAGAGACCGTTCCGTGTTCTTAAGTCTTACCGAGGACAGTAACATTTCAGTTACGTGACTAAACCGATCGCATTCCGTTTGTAACAGTTCTCCCTGCCTTAAAATCAACAATAAAGGAATAAAGTCATAAATCGCCGTAAGTCGAGCCCCATTCTCAAATGAGGACGCCGGGCGTTGATGGGTTAATTTCTTTATAATATTGCTTTCTATAAAAACAATATTACTTCCTACTTTTTCTAAACCAGTAAAGGCTTGTTTAAAAACTTTTTATTTTTATTATTTTCCACTTTTTGGTCTTTAATTTAATACAATATTCACAAATAGAAGTATTATTATTTATCAAACTGACTACTAGATGAATCAACCTGTATGAAATCAATAGATAAATTGATATACTCATCGATGGATTTAGAAACAAATGACTGTACGAAGTTTCAAAACTGTGGCACACCCAGGTAGCACAACATGTTGCCCGATATTGTACAATATTGTTCGATATTATGTGATGTTGTATAATATTATACAATATTGTGAATATTGTTCAATATCGTACAATATTGTATAATATCTTTATGCTACTAGGGCATCAAGAAGTGAGGGAAAATTCGATAACAAAATTCTATTTTTACGAACTTGAAACATTTCGTGTTACGTAAAAGCCATTTAGTGAAATACACCCATAGCATTTCGCACCAATTTCCAAATCCTTTCTTATACAATATACACAACCTTAAAGCTACCATGTATAAGTTCTATTTATAATTTTATTCATAAAACAAAATGTAAAATAAAAAAAATCGAAACGGTACTTGTTCAGATGACAAATTGAATCGAATATAAATTGGATAATGATTAATATATAAAAAATATATTATTTAAACTTAAGCGAAATAAACTATTCCATCAATTTTTAGCTGGTTATATTTCGAAATTCAAAGATTTGATTTTTCACTACATCCGTCTCCATTGACAGACAATTATTAGAATTTTTTATTATATATATTCTCATTCTTATATCTATAACCAGTACACGTATATATCCGGACCAACAACTTCAATACAAATATGTAGTTTATGTTTTAGTAATATCAATACGAATATAGATAGAAAGAGAAATAACATGCTGATCTTCTAGCGTAGAGAGATCAAGATATATAAATATATATATATATTTCATTTTTCTTACTTCTGTATGTATGCTGTGTATAAATGCATGCCATCATAGAGGAGGGTTTCTGCCGGGAACTTTTGACTTGGCAGACAGTGTTGAATAGTTTATTGAATTGGGTCTTTATTTTCATGCATGCAAAGTTGAGAATGTGGTGGGGAATACAGAAAGCATGTTTCCCTTTTGATGTTACCGTCAACGTGATCGGCTTAAATTCGCCAGGCCGAGAAGCAAGGAGAATCTATAAAACAAGAGTTCTGGTCTAGTCGCCATTTTAAAGGGTATCGTGCAAATCGGCGAAGAATGGATCGTCTGCCAAATTTTGGATAAGTATATGTGTACACATTTTGTAAGAGATCAAAATACTTATTTTGATATCTTACAAAATGTGTACATATACTGAGTAAAGATCAAAATGCTTATTTATTGTGTATGTTACAATTAAAGCATGGAATCCGTTATTTCATAGAATAACTACGTATTGCATAAATTACCTAGTTGTTTTCAATCCATTATTTCATAGAATAATTAGGTATTTCATGAATTATCTAGTTGAAAACCTAGTTATTCTCTGAAATGACTGAATTATACGCTTTTGCGGTAACATTATATGGGTAGTTTTAAAAGCAATATCCAAATATTAAAATAAGTATATATTTTGAACATTTTGGTATGCATTTGATAAGCATTCATGCATCATGGTAAGTTTAAAACATACTTTTTAATGTTGAATATATGTAATATAACATCAAATGCATAGTATACGCACATGAAGGATTTGAATTGACTTCCATGGAACATATATGAATAAAAGGCATATATTGATAAAATATTTGGTAAGTATGCATTATGATAAGTTTAGACGGTAATGCTTACTGCTACATATATATATATATATATATATATATATATATATATATATATATATATGAAATGCATAATATACATATATGAAGGATTTGAATTGACTTCCATGGAGCAAGTATGAATAAAAACAATATATTAGTATAAACTTTTTGAAAATAAATTTTCATCTTACATGGAATTCAGTTTTAAAGTTATTTTGGATGAAGGAAGATTTTTCTGGGTTTTTCTTAAAGAGTCTTAGGAGAGGAATAAAAGAATAATGTTCATCTGAAATGGTGTGATAGATAACTAAAGATTTATCTGAGATGGTTGGAATTTGCTGTAGACTTGTAAGTATTAAAGTAGAGTTGCGAATATTTGTTAAATTTGTAGATGACTGCTGAAAATTTTCTTTAGATTTGAAATAATATTTGGCAAAGACTCTATGCACCTTCCTTTACAGTTAACAACAAAGAAACGCTTGATTTGGGATAATTTTTCCTGTTCGAAGTACTTAAAAAAATTCCGACTGCAAATTTTATTAACGCATAATTCCTTAATTTAACTTTCAAGGAAATAAAACGCCTTTCACAATTTCTCTAATAGTGTGCATCTTGAACAATTTTTCGACTTCGACTTTCAAATAAAACTTCAGCTAAAAACCATTATGAATGATATTGTATGTATACTTTGGATTTGACGTTAAAAAAAGTTCTGATTCAAAAACACGAAAATTTTCATTACAGAATTTGATAACTTTTTAGCAAAAAAAGAAAGATATCACACACACAAATGTTCATAAGTTGACACATGCTATGATCACATGTACTATGTTATAAGCAAAAATGTAACCAGAAACAAAGGGGCATCGCTGAGTTGGATAAGATATTTTTTGGACAATTGGGATATATACATTTCTACTTCTCATTTTTTCATGTTTTCTGATGTCATGAATTGAAATTTTGACATGTACAATACGTTGGTCCTTTTTCTTCGGTATTACAATTAAATTTAATTGAAAATATTATAAGTCGATCAGATTATTTAAAATAAAGACATATAAACGTAAATTTAAATTTCAGTGAAACAAATTTAAACAACATTTTGAAATTACCATATATATGGAGTCCAATCTAATCGTGGCCCAGTAGCTAATTTCTAACCCATTAGAGATAGGCCTATACTTCCAGCTAAAAAAATGGTTCAAATGGCGTAAATAATTATATTTTACGCTGGTTGAATCAATAAATGACTTTCTAATATAATTACGTTTCAAATTTTATATAGTCCCCAGGTCCTGTTAGTCATATTTAGTAAAAATTATTGGCTTGCTAACATTTTGAATAAAAAAGTTCATCTCCTATGCGACTAAAACTGAGCGAGTTACGAAGTTCTGAATACGCTTCACTTCTTCAGACGATCTTCAACAACTGCCTCTAGGAAGATCATCCAATCAACGGGCAGTGCTTTCTCCAAGCCGCTGGTTATTGTCCTAAAATATCGAAATTCAGGTCTTCATAACTCGTTCAGTTTTAGTCGCAGAAAAGTGTAACTTTTTTTAAGATGTTAGTGGGTCGAAATTATTTTACTAAATATAAGTAATAGGACCGTGGGAATATATAAAAACTTTGACTTCGTAATATTTTCAGTAGAACATTTATTGTCTCAAAAATATAAATATAATTCCTTGCGTCGTTTAAAGCATTTTTCCACCTGGAAGTATATGACCATCTCTTATTAACGGTTTAGAAATTAGTTATTTGGCCACAATGACAGTGGGCATCCAGTAGTGAGTACATATATATATATAATTTCGTTGATGTAGTCATGAAGCAATAAACAAGCCGAGTACAAAACTAATTTTCATTTATTAATCAACGTATTCAGATATGAGGAGAATGGCGAATATACGTCCATCTCATACGAGGTTTACAAGCCAAAAGAGAACGAAAAATCCCTGAGTTCTCTCGGATAGGGGATTAACATATTGACACTTGGTAAAGTGAAGGGAATACTAGCTATTTTTTTTAGAAAATTACGTAATTGTTTTAGGGACAAGTTTGGCGCCGATAAGACGCTGATTCATGATTTCTGTGGGCGCGTGTAGAAGCGATTAAAGTATTCTTTTAGTAATAAATATGTCAAAATGCGTGATTTAATATACCTCCAGGGCGGGAAATGAAACGAAACTGAAGTTTAAGAAAAGTGATTTGGGAATACATTAGTATTGTACAATAATTAAGATTTTTTTTTTTTTTAAATATAATATTAGAATTTAAAGTAAAATTAAGTGAGTTTATTATATATATATACAGTGGCTCCCAAAAGCGATCGGACACTTAAGGAATTTTTAAAAATAGCCCTGTACAATTTGTGGAAACATTTTTCAAAGAATCAAAAGGTGAACAGATAATGAAAAAACAAATCGCAAAAGTAATTTGACACCAACACATTTTCATATAATTTCACCAAATAAATTATCGTCAGTCGCTTTTATTTATTTTCAGATTGTGGTTACATTTTGAATATCATTTGGCTTTTTATCTTTGCTTATATGTTCCGCACAAAAATATTCTACATATTTAAAAATGACTCGTAAGAGTAAGGAAGAAACGCACGATTTTAGAAATCTGATTTTTTTTGTAGTTAGTAAGTGTCATAAAAGTAGAAAATCATTTCGAAATATTGGTAAATAAGTAAATTTATTCTGTTTCACCGTTTACTCTGTGAACAAATACTTTGAAAAGGAAAATCGAATCTTAAAGAAGACAAGAAGTGGTTGTCCGGCAAAGGTAACTCGACGTGATAAGAGATTAAGTCTGAAAAATATTGCGAAGAATCCATTGTTGAATACTGTAAAAATTTCTACAGAATTTAGTGAACACTTTTCTATTTCAATTTCACCCGAAACTGTACAACGAGTGCTCAACGACTTCATTCAGAAGGGGAAAAAATTATAAGTGCGAAGATCATTGAAATCAATGATAAATAAGCCCGTAATGTGTATTGGAAAAACATCCTGTTTGCAGATTAGAGCAAATTTAACATATTTGGTTGCGATGGGCGTAAAATATTGAGACAAAGAAAAAATAGGAATTTAATCTTAAAACTTAGTGGAGACTCGGTGGAGGTGTTCTTGTGTGGGGATGCATGTTAGCATCAGGACTAGCTAATTTGGTGTTTTTTGAAGGCATAATAGATCACTGCCATTATTTAAATATTTTAAAATATAATTCAAAATTATCAGCCCATTGGGTATCGGAAACAACTTCATTCTTTTTTTATCAAGATATCGATCCTTAGCAAACAGTTCACAAAGTTCACCTTTCGTGTCTCTATAACTGGCAGGAAGTTATGAAAACACTACCCCAATGACTGGATTTAAATCCAACTGAGCACACTTGGAAAGAACTGAAGGTAAGAGTTCGAAAACAAGACATTAAAATGAAAAACGAACTAAAGACGATACTGGCCCGATGCTGGAGGAATACTTATGCAGGAATTACAAAAAAAAAAAAAAAAACTAGTTCATTCAATTCCCAGACGGCTGAAAGTTTTCGTAGATGTAGAAGGATATCCAACTGAGAACTAAAACTAATAAAATATCACTATATTTACTAATATGTAATGATTTTATTGAACTGTCCGATGACTTTCCTGAGGTAACTTTTTGATTACGTTTTGGCTGTTGAATTTTTAAAAATTAGTTTTATTTTGCATTCAAAATACTTACAGAATGTTTAGAAATGAATAAAGATATTATAAAAAGAATTTCCGTTGTGAAATATGAAGTTTTATTAATATATAAAACCAGTGGCGGACTGGGTCTGAAAAAAGTGGTTGCCAGGAATCAGTGAGGACCCACACATATCTACAATCATAATATTAATTCAGAGATGTATATTATTTTTTATTTAATTTTATATTTAATTCTTAATTTTTTTATATTTAATTATATTAATTTAAATCTATAATATTTAATATTTATGTATTCAATTTAATTTTTTTATTATATATTTAATTTTTCCGCGTCTTTAAGATAAATCCCTTTTAACACCCCTTAATTTTCTACGTTTAAAGCAGCGAAATTATGATTAAAGTTAGTTGATTTTAAATTCCGGAAGTTAAATATTTCATATATGGTTTTAGCGACAAAGTATAAAGGAGAAATGCTGCCCATTAGTAGGGCATCTGTTGAAAGAGCCAGGATCCTTTAAAACAAACTTCTTTGGATGATCTAGAGTTTAATAATTTGTGCTGGTAATGTTTCAGTAATTTGCAACTAAATTGGTATCATTAAAAAGATATTTTTGAATTATAAGTAATTCAAAAATCATTTTGTTATATAGTATTTTTTGAAAATATTGCGAAAAAACACCAAAATCTTGCTTAATTTTTAAATAACTGAAATTTTAATTTACTTTTGGACTTTAAAAAGTTGACAATTATTTTCATATTTTTTTGAAGAGCATGTATGCTAAATTTCATAAAGATTGAGTAAAACTAGATTTGTACAAAATACATCCTTATAAGTAAAAAACTTCTTTTGTTGTATTAAAATGCAGTCCATTTTCATTGTTCCACCAGTTTTTTTTTTAAGTCCAGTTTTTTTCTTTCTTTCATCGTTACTTGAAATAAATTTATTTTTGATAGATTTTCTATGTTATTTTGATAAATTTACTTTTTAGCGATGACATTAAGCTCATCTTTCCACTTAAGGCAAGATAATCTTCCTGGATATTATGAAATTCATTTATTTGATATGATGAAGTTAAATTTTCACTCTATAATAAGCTTAATAATGCGCAAAAATTGTAGATTATAATTATGAGAAATTTCAAAAAATAATCTTCATTGAATCTCGTGTTTTTTATACTTTTTTAACAGTGGAATGTAAAGACTTATGTCATTAGTTTCATTAAACACAAAAACATACTGCATCAAAGTTTATCTCAAATACTAATTTCCTATCTACTGTTTTTTTTTTCTTTCTTTCTTTGCACAAATAATTTCTTTCTCAGACTTTTGTAGCAATTAATACTTTTAAATAAGTTGGAGAATTTAAAGTTTGTTAATATAATCAAATTAAGACAATTAATAAGATGGACGAGTCAGTTGGTAGCCGATTGCGGCTAGTGTTTAATACTACAAAAGCAATGTAAAAATGGAGAAATGATAGTTTCAGCTTAACTTTTTTTTCTTTCCTTTTGCAAGATACGCTACATATGTGTGTCTTTACTCTCTTACGACTAAAAACAGAAATAACACTTTTCTCACCAATTATTTTCCATGAAAGACAGACCAATAAGACTGAGGTCCTCTTTAAACGAAACCCCTTTACTCTTCTGAACGCAAACTCCCTCAAACGCATAAAGAAAAGCGTGAGTGTCGTCTTTTCATAGATGTCATTTAGTGCCCTAGTCACAGTTTTAGCCAAGAAAACCTTTTCTTAGAGGCGAGTTTCCTTGTTTGTCAGATTTATGACAGTAAAATTATACTACAAAAAGGAAGAAAAAAGCACCTCTTATAGCCATCTCTCACAAGAACCGCACCCTTTCTGCACAAAGGGATGCAATTCCTTCCGTCTTTCCGGCGGCTTCCGAAACCAACGAAAAATCTTAGGCAGTATTGCGGCTCGACTTTGCACCGAAGAGCTACCCTGTTCCAATAGCCCGAGGGCTTGTACGATGGCTGCAACATTCTGGAGAAATATCTGTAAATTATCAGAAAGTCAAAGGCAGTGGACTGGACAGAGACCTCAGTACAGTTCCTACGGGCAGTTGTAATTGCGTATACGTCTTGGGTCGGTATTCGACCACCCGCTGTTCGGCTGGTCGAATTACGACGACAATAAATCCCCAAAATATGGGCCTTGGGTACAGGGCTATTTTATTTCATTGCTTTAGAAAAGCTTACTATAGAGAAAGATATCTTTTTTTCTCTCCCACACTTTCTGAGGGCCCAAATTGTCTTCTGTTTAAGGGGTCCACTTGACATCGAGCAAGCTAGCAACATCGCCAGTCCGCCACTGTATAAAACACTATTTCGACGAACTTCGAAAGCATCCGATCACCTTGGGAGACAATGTAATTATACAGATTTGCACTTAAAATGTTTTATTTCTAAAAATAACTCATTAAACTTAAATTACAGCTAACGTTCTTAAATAAAAATCACTTTTTATGAATTGAAATTGATTTATTTTCATGAATTAAAAAATCATGAACTGAAATATCTGCCTTTAACTTTTTTCAAAAGCGTACTTTATTCTTGATTTTTTTGTGACGTACTGACAAATTAAAACATTTCCTTTTAAATATTTAAATTTATGATTTCAAAAAAAGCAGGCAGATTCTGTGAAAATTTCGATTTTATAGAATAAACTATTCCATACTTTGTTTTTATTTGCAGCATAAAAGGATTCCTAAGGTTACAGTAAAGAGATACAATGATTTGTTTTACAGACTTTCAGATATGATATGAAAATAAAAGGACAGAATATTTTATTATGTGAAATTTTTGCTATATAAGCCAAACTTGACAGCAAATAATAATTTTTTTTTAAATCTTCGAAATAGTTGTAAAAAAATTGCTTTCATCTAAGGAAAAAAACAAATTATGAATTCTTTCTCAAATTTCAAATAAGGTTCTCGGATAACAAAACTCGGAACATACATCAAATAATATGTCAAAGATGGAATTACGAGTGAAATTCGACAATGTCGAATAAAAAATTTCAGCTGATAATCATCTGTCTACCTAGAATACGAAAATCTGTGCGCTTCATTTCACTTCTCCCGTCTTTTCAAAATCGTCTGCCGCGAAATCGCGCCGAATTCCTTCGAAGAGAAGCAATCGTTCTGAGTGACGTTTTTTGCTCTATCATGTGACATTTTTTCGATGAAGGGAAATCGGAAAAGAGGTTTCGAGAAGTTAAAAAATGTAAGGAGAAAAAATATATTACAGAAATAAATAGGAAAAAGAGAGAAAAATATCACACATTCACCAAAAAGGTGAGAAGTTCTTCAGGAGAAGATGAAAACTCCCACTTTTATTTCGAACCCTTATTTCGAACATTCTCCACCACCCCTTTCTGAACCCACCTTCTTTCAAAAACTCGAAAGGCGAGAAATATTACACCACTTCCGATGGGAATTGAAATCTGGCAACGAGAATGAAAGGAAAAGAGCAGTGCGGATATTTCTTCTGGAAGTATTATTTATTTATTATTTATTTTTCACTTTTGCGTCTTCTATTTTCGCAGTGAGTTACGTTTTTCCTTTCGGCCAAAACCATCTTAGTGATCTCTTCCGACTTTTATCGGTCACGTTCGTTCATTTTCGGAGAAGGATGATACTGTTGAAAAAGGCGGCGTACTTTATATGTTCGTGTTTAGTGGCTCATACGCAGACAATAATATATATAAGAAGAGGAATTCGACTTTATTTCTTGCGTGTGGGAAGTGTTTTAGTAAAACTCTCTTTTTTTCTTCATGTGATTCAAACAAGAGACAAGTGACAATAACTGAAGATTGAATCTTCTTAAAAAAGTATTCCCAATTGGTGTAGAAAAACGGGAGTGTTTTTCAGTGTTCTTAACTTCACTATTTCGTATACTCCTACGGGATGTCATCTGATCAATGTGTAGTCAAAAATAGTTTCGCCTCCGAGTTTTGAAACCAAATATTCTCGATTGATATCAATAATTTCATACATAATAATTGCCGAACAAACCAAAATCAATATTACTGAAACAATAACTCTCAAAATTGTGAAAGAATGACAAGTTTAGCTAAATACTTTTGATAAGCAAAAAGAAATCAAACAGTAATTTAAGAATGCTCACGATCTTAAGGAAATAAAAGATGGCTTGACTTAAAATCTACATTATCAAAAAACAATAAATATTTTCCAACTTTTAAGTTACTTCAACCTCTACAATCATGGAAATCAAACTGAAAATTTACAATATCAAGAAGTAAAAAAAATTGAAATTTTAAGTTACTCCAACCTCTATAACCATGAATTTTTTTCATATGAAATGAAGATTCAGTCCCGATTTTGAAATCTATTTTGAAATCACATTTGATCAATAATAAAATGTTTCGAACTTCTATACACTCTATGCTCAATTCATTTAAGTAGGATGTAGTAGAACATCCGGAATCTGGACGTCGCGATTCCACATAATAGAAAACAAGTATAACTTATTTACTCTTCTTTACCAATCAACAGGAAAATGATAGATTTCACTGATAGAAAGCAACCGTTAAAAGTTTCAGTACTTCTATACATTCATCTAATGTTGTGTTCGTAACGATTGGTTTCCTTTCAGTAGCTTATTGTTTTGCTGTGAAACTGCACGAGTTCTAACATGAAAATAGGAGAAACTAGGGATTATTTGACAATAGTTTTAATTTTTCTTATATTCCTCGAATATTTTGATTGTTAGCGTCATAAAAGCTTTTGTTTTTCTAAGAAATGTATACTTATGATAAATTGATACATCATTTAATTATAAAATTGATGTATTTTATAATATCATCAAGGCCAAGTATCCCTAACCTTAGGGATACTTGATTCCATGTATGGGATCTTCAGAAGACCAAATGGCCTAAAGCATGGTTCAAGGACGATCTTTCAGATATTGTGTTTTGCCTTGGTTTTAGACAATTCCCTACCGGGGAGATTCAAGCAATGATAGCCTGTCGGTCAATGGATTGGGCTTAGTCTGCCCGGGACTTTGTTTAATTTTGAATTTTTGAACTGCATTTGGACTGCTTCAGTTTATTTGTAACCGAGTTGGATACAAGGTTCTCGTCTTCTTAAATTTATTTATATTTATTTGTAACTAGGAGTATCCACACAACGTTCCCCGTGTCATCGTGACTTCAACAAAATAAAAAAAGCTCACAATAACAAAATAAAGTTTTTAAAACGAAATCAAAATAGAAATATATATTTCATTGAACGCCGCCAGCCAATGAGATAGTAACACTGCATGCTGGGAACATTTACTTGGTAGAAAGCTTCGCTTCTACCAAGGATCTGCGAGAGAAAACTTTGAAGTGATCAAGAAAAAAATTAATTAAAAATCGGAGAAAAAAGATATTTTAACCGCTCTTGTTTTAAATCACGGAGAAATGTTCCAGTTGTTACCTCAAAAAATTTGAAAGCGATATCGAAGTTAGAACGTCGGATGCAGGGAAATAAGTTTTAATTCTTAAATTTTTTTCGGGAAAACTGACTATTTTTCAAAAATTTCTCAAAATTCAGTAAATTATGTTAAACATTCAGAATAAACTTCAATAAAATATAATTATTAGTTCTATTCGATGGTGTATCTGTTTTCTTCATACGATTATCAGAAACGATATTATGGAGAAATGAGGGCGAGAAATCACACGTAACACCACAAAATAAAACAATTTCTGCATTAAATTTTAAAATTCAGGCTTCGAGGTGCATTGTGTCACCATTACGACAGCCTGTGTGCTAAATTTCATGGCTTTAAGTGCGATACATTCGTCTGGACATCGCACTAACACACAAACATTGCCTTTCATAAATATAAGATAATTGTTTGCTGTCTCTGGTGGTGAATCGATTGTTTTTCTACGATCACTACTTCTCGTGGATCGACCAAAAACGTGCAAAAATCACCCAAGAACAACACAGAACATTAAATAAAAGAAAATTCTAGATTAAATTTTAAAATTCGGGCTTCGAGGGGCATTGAGTCATCATTACGACTGCCTATGTGCCAAATTTCATGGCTGTACGTGAGATAGATTCGTCTAGAAATCGCACACACACAAACATTGCCTTTTATAAGTATAGATTATAATTATGTATTTTATCTTTGATTAAGTGAATAATTTTTCTTTGAATGATTGCGGTTGAACTAGATAGTAAAATGCATATAGTTTATTTCAACATATGGCCAGTAAATAGACGCACTCGAGGAATCGATTAGTTAGAGTCGGTTGTTAGTTAATGACCCTACAAGTGGCACCTGTACTTCTCGACTGGGCAGGGTCGACTTGCATGACCCCATCACCTCTTCAGCACGGCCTCGACTGTTTAACCATACGGATACTTGCCCATGTATGCAAAGAATACTTGAATTCTTTCGATATTTGCATGTATATAAAATTCAGATATTTGGTTAAAACTACTGAAATAAAAGCGTCTCAATAATCAGAAAACATTAATGTATCTAATATTAAAAATTAAATAATATGGCAACTATAAAACGCAATTGTTTTTAATAAAAAAAACCTAGTTTTAAATTAAATTAGACTAGCTATTAAATTAATGAAAGAATCTACAAAATAAGAAATTGGAAAAGTTTAATAGACTTACTCAGTATTCCTAATATTTTAATAAAAAGAAAAGCAAAAAAAGAAAATATATATGTGAGAAAATTCAAATCAACAAAGAAACGAACTCAACCGGAATAGCGAAACATTAAATAAGACAAAACGATGACAAAGAATCCGAGCAAAAGATTTTTATTAAAATAATAAATGAATAAAAAACGTTTATTTGCAAGGGAAAAAACGTTATAAATTTCAATTATTTTTAAAATTCTTACTAAAATACTTCTTTATATTATTTGAAGTTATCAGATTAAAAAGAAATTTCATTCTTCAAATAATTATTTGCACATTATTTTCAAATAATTATTCTCATATAAAACTCAACTACCAAAAAAAACTAGCCATTATGTCGAAATCAAGGCGAGGAGTTGCTAGTAAAATCATCCAGCTCAATTAGTTGAGTTGCTATATTGGTGGCAAACTCCACTGCAGAAGAGAGTTGTTCCCAACCATACAATGTGCTTCGGTCGGCTACGACATCCAAGCTCTAGTAGCTTTTGGCTGGGTGAAATTTCCCCAACTTGACTTTTTCTAAATAATCTAAAGTTCAAACCGCTTAGAATTAAGAAATTGCACGGCACTGTATATCAAATTATTGCTTAAAGTATGCTTAAAGGTCAGAAATATTTTAATTCACCATATCTTCAAGAATAAGTTTCCAATCCACAGATGAATGAAGAAGGGAAAACTTATTTCTAGTCCTCCTAAACATATTTACCTGCACACCAATACAATGGCTTTTCAGGTTAGAATGAAAATTCCCCCAATAGATCATATGACCATAGGAAAAATAAGAATGGCACACAGAAATTATCACCTCTCTCACAATCTGAGAAAAGCATATAGGGTCAAGTAACCCTAGTTTCCCTTACGTAGCAAATTTGAATCGTGGCTGACAACGATTCATATCTAACTTTGAACCGAAACACTAAGAATTCAGCACACGTTTACAAGAATGACTGATTTGTTAGAGTAACGTCCGACTTGCAAGCTACATGAGGAATATTTTATAGCGGAATTCGCAATTTTAAGCTATGGGAAAAATTACAAGGATAACATCTGAGTCAGTACACCAATTTTTCAAAATTCACAGGAAGTTTGACTTACAACAATGGATTTTATGTGCATCTGGACCTCATACGTGGCGAATCTTTGGCGAAATTGAAAATAAATTCAAGATTCTTCCTCTCTTGACGCTAAGACTCTGCCACCACGCACCATCTAGGAGACAAGTGGCGCAAGATTGTGTGTTTAATGTGTCCACATATACATGTAAAGTTTGGCGGTATCAGATCTAGAACTTTCTGTCGGCAGACATCCAATTCGTAACTCTTCCATATCGGCCCAGATCTGAAATCAACAATGCAAACTTGGCATAAAATATTTTCAATTTCGTTTGCATAAATAATTTGCTTGATTTAAAATTCATTATTTCTACCAAATGTGAAGGAAACGATTTATTTAAAATTGGCATTTTTATCAGTATGAGGCTATGGAAGTAGGGTAACAGTGTATTTCTTTAATTAATAATTGGGATCAGCGAGGTTTTGTGGAAGGTTTTTTGTGTATTATATACTATGGTACGTTTCGGAATTCATAATAATTTTATGCATATTTTCTTTCTCATATAGGAAGAAAAATGGATCATAAAGGTCGCCAAAAATCTCAAGATATTCATGAATCTTGACGTGTCAGATTTCTTTGAATCTGAATTTTTTGGAATTATGTCTGTTTGTCTGATTTTGGTTATGTTCCAAACAACTGGTTACTAACTGTAGTGGTTTCAGGCACAGAGACATGGGGCGGCATTCTGTCTTTGTGTATGGGAACACAATAAAACAAAATCACAAAGATAGATTCTTGGAATGTTTCCTTACACGAAAATTGTAAATATATGCCGAATTTCGGAATTAATTTTTTTATTGGTTTCATTTGAAAGCTAATTATTATTATGTTGCGAGTGCTGCCCTTAACGCTACTTTGCTTTGCATTTGCTACATATTTTAAAAGACCTAAATTTTGAATTTTAACATTTTTTATTATTTTCTAAAACCCTTCACACTGTGATCAATGATAGAACATAATGTTGCACCTCTGACTGGGAGGGTTGCACCTCTTACCGGAAAGGGGTGTACCTCTGACTGGTAGGTGTTGTACCTTTGACCTGAACTTAAATGAAAACAAATATAAATAAGAAACTGACTTTTAATCCCTTAAAAACAATAAGATAGTTATTCTTGTTCAATTGAAATTTTTATACATAAGAACACGTTACTTACAATATTCTATAGTTTTTTTAAAAAAAACTCGCTCCCTTTAAAATATTTTTATTAGATTACTATTTAATCAGCATCTGAACTCAATTTTGAATTAAAAAAATTTACACCAAATCGCAAACATTCTTTAAGTCTGAAAACGCCTTCTGCCTTAGTTATCCTTGGATGTTCAGTTTGACATCTTTGAACTCCTACGTTTTAACGTTAGAATATTCCATAAGATATTTAAGGTATTTAATTTCAAAAAAAGAAAATACAGAAGAAACAGTAGAAGTAAACAATAGTGATAACAATATGCCTTTTGCGCGCAACGCAGCATCATCCGGTGATTGCATTAACAATATTGTCTGGAGTCAACTAACCAATTAATATACAATCAAACAGCAAATAAAAATTAAAACACATTAAGATAAAATAAATAAAATGGAAAAAATGGGAGAGAACTCGAATGGCGAACTTTTTCAAAGTGTCACTCGCCGTCGGAGTTCTAATATGGATAAACTTTCTGTCAAGGGGATGACTAAGTAGTCAAATAATATTCCCTCTGTGGCCTGAATATATCCAATAATTGAAATAAAGGAAAAACATCTTTCTTAAATAAGAAAAACCTCATAAAGCTTTTTTAACGTATTTGTTGAAGTCTTGTTTACGCATTTTTGCGCCATTCTGTTTAAAGCAAAGTTTAATTTTTAATATCTCTTGTTAAATTATTTCACTTGTATTTGATAATATATTTAAGCGATTTTGAACAGTAAAGAGAAGGTGAAAGTTTGAAACTCTGGTTAGAGTATCTAATGAAACTTTTACTAAGGGATCAATGACGGTTGCTGGTTTCACATATAATAGAATATTAAAAGCAAAAGAACTGACAAATATGTAAAAATAAGTGACATCATGGTAGGAATATTTTAGATAAAGAAAATAACAATGTATCTAAATCCACTATTATATTCTTTACCATTTGTATGGCGCAGTTTAGCCAGAAATGACTCTTGTGCCAGAAAACAAACAATCCACTATTATATTCTTAGAGAAAAGGATCCAAGAAACTTCTATGAATCCAATAGCTACATATACTCTTGTTAAATCACTGGTTGTAATCACCTATGGATTTCTGCGCATTTGAAATATTAAAAAAATATTGCACAGTCGTGTACTTAAAACTATTAATAGGCTGTGGAAAGTTGTGGAAGGAAATTTGGAAAACTACCTATTTTAATTCAACAAAAATACATTATTATCATTGAAATTAAGGGGTCTATTCTGGTACCCCCGGTTTTATTTGGGAGACGTCACTTTTCCCGTTGTTAACGCGCGGAAAAAGTGACGTCTCCCAACCCAACCGGGGGTACCAGAATAGACAAGTAAGATGTAGAATTATAGTTAAGAACAAGAGCAATCTAAGAGAACATATAAATCACAAGAGATTCGCTCACAACCTTGATTTATGTTATATCAAAACTGTTTAAAATATGTACGAACAGCCTCCACATAAAACTAATTCATTAAATTAAGTCATTTATACGTTAAAATGTTAAATTCAACCATGCAAATACTTAAACGTCCATCTCAGTCTCTACTGCACGAATACACTTGATCATCTTTGCTGAAGCTTTTAATACTTTAATTCTAATTCAGCGTGAAAATTTATCATGAAATGTTAATCACTGTATTTTAATAAATTAATGGGGCATACTAAATTCAAGTCACATGTTTATCAGAGTTTCTGAATATAAACAAAGAAACTGCAGTTGCAATGGAGATCATCTGGAAACAATTTATCTTTAAAAGAACTATTATTATCTGGAAACAATTTAACTTTCTATCAAACCTTAAAACTTCTGATATATTTTTCTCCTGAAAAGGCTGTTAATTGTGGTATCCATTAAAGCAAGCAGAGTTTCTTTTTTCAATTTCAGATTAATTTAAATAGTTCTTTCATCCAGCCGTTTAACGCCATTTAATTTCGAATTAGCACACACAAAATAATTCATACATTAACATTTAAAAAATTAAAATCTTCATTATTCAACAGAAGCATCTGCGATAATCTTTATGACAATCATCTTTATATTCGAATCGATATTATGCCGCCATTTAATAAACATGGAATTAAAAACCAGTGACTTTATCAATTAGAGGAGATTTTTATCAAAATGGAGAAAGAGATTGAAGCAAAAGAGGGGAAAAACACTAGCGAGAACTTTTCCCTACCAAATATGAGTTAATTAAATACAACGTCTGAAAAGAATTAAAATCAAGCTTTAATTAAAACGTTCCGAATGTCGCACAAACAAATGTTCTTACGCTCTGGTGGAACAACTGACATCTAATTGCGACGGCTAAATAATCCCTAGGCGTTTATTTTTGATAGTGTCTGGAACAGAGAAAACATGGCTTTTCTCTCGCTGTTAATTTAGTCTACGAGACAGTTCAAATCCGCAAACCAATCGTCTTGTAAGTTTTAGCTCTGTCTCGTTGTGAGTTTTACTTTTTATCAGTTCTGCAGGGCGCTTTTGTAAATCTAATTATACTTTTTGGTGATAAAGGCATTTTTGAACAATGGTGGATGTTGTCATCGAAATAGATGTTGTTTATCGTCATGGTGCATCTTGATCCAGATTATGTTTGAATTCTTTGTTAAAATGACTTATCAAGAAATGGCGTTTGATGTGAGACTAATTAAATTAGCTGGTGCAAATTTCAAATAGAATTGTATAGAACACTTTCTTCAGCTATGGAAGTTGTTTACAATGTTACTTGTTAAAATCCATTAAATCATTGGATTTGATTAAGTGCTGAGATTTGTCTATGCAAGCTCTTCATTTGTAGATCAATAATGAAATATCAACACGAAACATTCTTTTGTCGAATTCTATAGTGTTTTTGGTTTGAAAAATAGATATGAATATGAAGAATGCAACATAATATGAATATGTATCTATATATATGTAAGAGGAAATTATGTGTGGGTGTGTTTATTCGTCTTTTGCTTCTTTATGCACGCCCACACCGTTGGACTAAAGCAGGCCATTCACAGCTCTTCCAAAATAGAATTTTTTGGAACACTGGAAGTTAAAATCGAAGCTATCGTAAAGGCGAAAACCTGTCAAATTTGGAGCAAATGGAATGGTGGAATTCAAAAGAACTTAAATTCCAAAACTCAACCTCTATGCTTGTGTAGAGGCACAACAAAGGATCTGCCCACATTGGGGCCTCGCGTAGAGGGTAGAAATGAAACTCGAAATTACCTGAGTGGGTAAAGAGGAGTCGAGTCTAGGCGGGTAGAATTCTGCGACTTTGAATCTTGTCTCAAAACAAACTTTGAAGCATCCAAGAATGCTTTGCCTAATTTTTCGACTAAAATGGGTGGAAAAAAAGTCTTAGTAAAAGCATTCTCGTTAATGCCCTGCTTTACGACCACCAAATTTGGCACCGTGATGGATCAGCACAAGAGAGAGCTAACGCCGAAAATATTATTTTAAAATTCGAATTAGATTTTTATTTATTTAATTAAATAACGAAAAGTAAGCTATTTTTAGACGTTTTTCACCCATAACGTCTGAAATACTTATGGTACGAAAAATATTTTTGCATCACCTTAAAGAGCAAAAATTATCTTTTTAATGATATCAATTTATTTATTGTACAATTTCTTTCTCTAACTGTAACTAACGTTTCAAATATATTATACAGGTGAAAAGTACATATAAGGCTGAATTTGACTTAAGCTGCCAAACGAAAGAGGGTGATAGAAGAGCCCATACGGATCATAAAACACTACAGCAACCCTGTCCAAAGCTAACGGTTTGCAAGTTATGGCGGATAAAATGAATATGCTACAATTCGGGGGGAAATCCAAATTTGAAAAGTTTTGAACAGACCTACACGAAAAACAAGCACATATTTTGAAAGGACAGGAAACTTCCCATAACATGATACTATTTTCATCAGAATACATGGATTTAAAGTCGAGATACAAGCGCCTAAACATTGGCAAAATGTAAAATCGAATTGTCGCCAAAATCTTTAATATTGAATACCGCAAACACCGTTCTAGCTACAATATTTCAAATCTACAACAAATTTGTCCATTCCGTTAGCTTTCGAATATCTATGTTCGAGTCTACAATACGAATGTTCGAGTCTACAATACGAATGTT
>BGPR01000171.1:88971-178208 GCA_013235015.1 Araneus ventricosus | reverse complement strand
CAATACGAATGTTCGAGTCTACAATACGAATGTTCGAGTCTACAATAAACCATATCAGTGTTTTAGTTCAGGAGAAATTTAGTCTTTCGTTTCGCATCTCTGAAATCGGAGTTCGTCCGAAAAGGAAACCAGCGATGGGCCATAAAACAAACATAATGGAAACGAAAGTAGTTTAACGTTTCCTACGTCTTTCACAAAGGAATATGCAAAAATACACAAAAATCAGTATATATCCCATGTCTCAGTAAAGAATGTATGCTTTCGGTCGGATGTGTTGAACAAACAGCCGCTGCTGTAAGTGCTTTCCCCAATACCTGATACATACAAGCTTGCCCGCTTTCGAACTGAAGCCAAGTAAGAAAAGTAGCCAAAGGGAAATTTCATCTTCATTCAAAGAGCACTTATCTTTGAATCGTTCAGTTTTATACTGTTTTCTGGATTGGTGTAGAATTTTCAAAAAAATCTGTTAATGGAAATACAAACAAAAAAGTCTTCCCTTAACCCTAATTCCTCGATGAAGCAACAGTAAAACTTAAGGGTAAGCTTTCATTCACAACACGGGAGCTTCAGTTCGGAAGCGGGCAAGGCCATGTATCAGGTATTGGGGCAACTAATTTCAGCAGCGACTGTAAGTTCAACTGAAAGCATACGTTATTTACTCAAACGTGGAATACCTCACTGCTTTTTCGTATTTTTGCATATTCCTTTGTGAAAGGCATAGGAAGCGTCATACTACTTTTGTTTCCATTGTGATTGTAATTTAATAAAAATACGACTTTTGTAATTTGGCTTTGAAACCTTCTTTCTTGCACCTAACTAAAACACCAGGCTGAAGGTGGACAAGACATTAAAATCAGGAGCGCCGATTTCAGAGATGCGAAATGAAAGAGTAAATTTCTTCTGAACCAAAATGCTGATATGATTTATTGTAGGCTCATTCGAAAGCTGATGGAATGGAGAAGTGTTTGCTAAATTTGACATATTGTAGCTAGAACGGTGTTTGCGGCATTTAATATTTGACGACAATTCGATTTTGCATTTTGCCAACGTTTCGGCGCTTGTAGATCGACTTTAAATCCAGGTACCTGATTCAAATAGTGTCATCTTATAGGAAGTTTCCTGCCCTTTCAAATTATGTGCTCATTTTGCGTATAGGTCTGTCCAAACCTTTCCAAATTTGGATTTACCCCCTAATTGTAGCATATTCATTTCATCCGCTATTACTTGAAAACGGTGAGAATTTGACAGGTTTGCTTTAGAGTTTTATGATCCACATGGGCTTTTCTATCATCCTTTTTCCTTTGGCAGATTAGGTCAAACTAACCCTGTATAAAGAATGCATACATATCTTTAAAAAATTTTTAATGAGATTCAAACCTCTTGTCCAAAACAAAGTAGCATGGTAATGCTTTAATCTTGATTCATCTTACTTGTCTTCTTATTTGATTGCATTTGCCGTTGCATTTTATGAGCAACGATTTTCACATCACGAAATTGACAGGAAGAATGCCAGCTAAAATATTATAATAATGATTTTAAAAAAGTATATTTTGCCTTGTTAAAATTATACAATTCTTTATCCAGTTATGTCTGCAGGCTTTTCAAACTATTTATCCTTCGAGTTTTATATTACTTTGAAAATTTTGCTCTTAATTATAGTAATGATAACATGGACACAAAAATGTATTTAATATCGAAATAACGCGCAAATATATAAGCGAAGCAACTTAAACAATTAATTATATTGTTGTAAAATATACTTAAAATATCTTTTAATTTATAAAAATTAAAGAAAAATTGACCCGAAATAAAAATGGCATTACTGGCTCTCAGCTCTGGCGTCTCGGTGTGACTTACTGCACTAATGTTCTTTCTTGTTTGTGTCAGTGTAAATAAAGATAATTTTCTAAAATCTGATTTGTTTATTTCAAAATAGAAAAACATCACATCTGGTTGCCAGATAGAAAAAGTTTCAGAGACAAATATATGATCTCTAAGATCCTGGTGCGGAGAGCTCGATCGTTTATATCTTAACTTAATTTAAATTATCAAGTTATTTTGTCGTTTAACTAATTTAAATGCTCCAATTCACTTGATGCCTATTAAAATTTTTATAAATCTCAAAGGTTTCAAATGCTTACGCTCGATTTATTAATTAGCCACTGAATAGTTACTATATGAATGAGAACACCACTCCTAATATCAAATGAAGCAAACAGGATTTCTTCAGTTGTAAATGTTTATTATCCTTTTTACTATAATTAAAAATGGAATTCTATTGGCATCAAAAAATTCAAACGCAGAAATCCAACGATAAAACTTCCATTAATGGTAACGACAGAATAAAAAGTTTATCACACGTCCAAATTTTATCACACTTTATTTGTAGTATAATTAGTAATAATAATTGCAATTAGTAATAATAATGCAACTAATGTAAGAATAATTTTTATATAATTTTACTAATGACAAACAGAATTAAAAAATGCTGTAAAAAATAAGATAATGCTAAAATTCAAGATGCATTAATTAAAGAGATAATTAAATCTTGCCATTCAGAGCTTTCTTTCAAAATTAGTTAATTATATAGCATGAAACACTTGAAGCTAATTAGCTTGAAAACATTACAATGCTTTATTTGTTGCCCACGCATTATAGTATACATCTCTGATTCTCTCTATCTTAAACAATACAGATATAATGGCATTGATAAACAATGACAAATGATATTATATTTCCACTAAATACAGATTAAGTATAAAATAATCATCGTGTTTTGATATGATATATGTTAAAAAATATAAATCACACTCTTCAATGATAATAGGGAATGAAAAAGTGCGTTAAGCAGAATAAGATTGAAGAAGTTCAATTTTCGGCATAATAGCGACTAACAAGCAAAAGACCTTTTGTGTTTTAGAATGTGTGCAATAATACAGTGCTACGTCAGTTTTCGTCGATAGCCCGTCCGAAAACAATCGACGAAATCCGAAACCAACGAAAACCGAGGCAATTAATTCCGTATGAATCAACGGAAATCTAATAAATTCAATTTAGGAACATACATACGAGAAGACATTTTATAGAGAATAAATATAATATGTAATACTAAAAATAATAAGAAATTAATTTAAAATGAATATAAAAGACCAATGTAAAGACTGAATGAACATTTAACATGGCATTTACTTGTTTCTGAAGACTCTTCTTGGCGTATTAAAGGCGAGGAGGGGCGAAAGATGTGCAGATATTTTTATTTGGAAGGGGAATCTCCCTCCAGAAGGACCTTAGGTATCAAGGTACTATCTGGGGTCCCTTCCAACCTTGGTCTTTTGGCAAGGACCAGCTTCAGAGCCAACAACGCCACATTGAGCAGGAGAAAGGGTGGGTCGACCTTTGTTTTGATAAAATTAGCAGCGACCAGGCGTCGGCATACCGACGTAATCCGATGCAAACCGACGAAAAACCAGGCAAGTGTTGCGCGAAAAAAATTGACGAAAACAGAAACCGACAATAACTAAAGCCAACGAAAACCAAGATAAAACTGTAGTTTGTTTCAGTCCAGAGAGCATTCCGAAAGACACGAAACAAAGACAAAGATATAGAAGAAGGCGGGGAGGTGGGGGGGAGAAAGATGTGTGAATATTTATGTTATGAAGGGGAATCTCCCTCCAAAAAGACCTTAGGTATCAAAGCACTATCTGGGGTACATTTCCACCTTGGTCTTTTGGCACTAGGACCAGCTTCAGAGCCAGTAATGCCACACTGAGCAAGAGAACGCATGGGTCGCCCTTTGTTTTGGCAAAATTAACAGCGACCAAGCGTGGGAACTCCGACGTAATCCGAGTCAAATCGACGAAAACCGAGACAAGTTTTGAGCGGAAAAAATTGAAGAAAACAGAAACCGACGATAACTAAAATCAACGAAAACCGAGATGTTACTGTAGTTTGTTTCAGTCCAGAGAGCACTCAAAAGACATATGAAACAGATAAGTCGGGTCATCTGCATTAGCTTCACCAATTCATGGACAGTTGTTGTTTGTGTAAAAGAAAAGAGGCTCAGAAGACCAAGCGTTTCATAGGATACAGTGGATAGAATGAGAGACTATTTCAAGTGAAATGCACAGAAATCAACATATCACGGTTGTCGCGAACTTGATATTCCACAAAGGAAATGCTTGAAAGATTTTACCTCTCCGATTTCGTCTAAGATTCTACCGTATACAATAACCACAACAAATATAGCTCCGTGACAATGACATGCTCCAAAGCCTCTGAAACGATTTGGAATACCATATTGTCAGAAAACAATAATACCTTCGGTACGATGCCGTATAAACAGTATATTAATAATATGATTAGCATATCTTTAAAATGAAATTATAGTTTTAAAATTTAACTTCTTTAATGCCTAAATATCCCTTGGTAATAATTATTTCTTTATCTCACTGCCTGGATATTCTTAATTATTAGAATATAGTTGGAAATTACTCTTATCTAATTTGCGATATAAACTTTTTGTGGCGATAATTTCATTTTTCTTCATTTCATCATTTCTTCTGTAGTCCATCTTTTATAATACATAATTCTCTCATGGTGAATTATCTTAATTCTTTCACTGCCTAGAAATTCTTAATTTTAGAACCACTATGGGAATTAACATTATTTAATTTGTATTATAAATTAATTTTCAAAGGGTTTTCTCATTAGTTTTATGGAAAGTATTGCTTGAAAAACCAATGTTTTTCAGAAAACATGAGAAATGATGATTTATCTGTGTTTCAGAAAAAATTCAGTTTATTTAATATTTAATGAAAGGTTTCAGAGAATGTAAAAATATGTAACAAAAGCATTGCGAGAGAAATGTATGTATCTGCACTAGAATAATGATTAAAATGGTGCATCTTATCAAACAGCTTGCATAATTCCATAAAAACATCTTTTTCTTCTCACAAAAGTGTTTAGTGGGTCTATGGAGTTTCATATTATTTGATTTTGCATGTGAATGACACAAAATAGTTAAATTGCTTTTTAATTCACATAATACGTGTGTAACCCAAATATCCTCTGAATATCTTATTATTAAAAACATTGCTAATGAACCAAGTAGAAGGAGGAAAATAGTTCTAGGAAACAATATTTATCAAGCTTTTATGCTTTATGTCAACATTCTCCCCCCAAATTTAAAAAAAATACATTTTTTTTTAATTAAGTCCAAAATCAATTCTGACTAAATGCTTTTCAAACTTTTGCAGAAAAAATCTTGTTAAGCATCTTGTTTACGTCGTTTTTGTGGAAAACTCTTATTAAAAAAAAGTTCAGAACGAAATTTAATTTCTCAAGGTAACTTGTTTGCACTTAAAATGTAAACTACGAGATATTTTTTTTTTAAGGTATCTATTTTTTTCCATATCTAAAGTAGGAAATTCATTGTTTTCGTATTCTTTACTACCTCTAGATAATTTTTTATGCAACTTTTGTTTTGTTAACCAGAAATAAAATTTCCATCGTCTTCCTGCACTTTATTGTCAACAACGTGAAGAAAACTGTGTGTTGAGACAATGACCTTTAAAGCACTTATAATTTTCTTATGTTCAATTTTGCTATAGAAATACTAGTTTTACTTTCAGTTTCCTTACTTAGAGCATAAAATTTTACATTCGAAGATGCTATGAATGACTGGTTTCACTGAAATACAGGAAATAAATTTTTGGCTTTGCCGCTTTATCTTGTATACAATAGCCTCTATCGTACGTAAAATATGTTATCCGACTCTGATTTTGTCAATAAGTGATTTGTCTTGTCAATCCGAACTCTCACTGCTATTGTTTTCATTTTTCTGGTTAACATATCAAGTTTATTTGAGTAAAGATCATAATCATGAGAAACAAAGGATTTTTACCTTTGTTTTTGTATCTATGAATCATCCTTAAATTATAGGACTATACCTGTGATCCCGGAAATCTTCTATTTATTTAGTTCAAATGACCAACTCATCAATACGGATTTTGTAAACTTATAAGACAAGTGATTTTATCATTTTCATCTCCGATTGACCATAATAAAACGTTTCTGATTTTTCATGGTGGACAGAGGGGAATTTTGAGTTAGAGACCGATGAAAATCCACTAAGCTGAATATAAAAGAGCCTCTCACTCTTCCTCTCTCTCTCCGTGAATATATTCTTATATAGTCTTCATATATCTTATATAGTCATTTTATAATGGTCGCATAAAAACCCTTTTGTCAAATAACTTTTTATTGTTTTAAGGCTACTCAGTAACATTTTTCAAAAAAAAAAAATTTTGGAGACCGTAATAATAAAATAAAATAATGAATTTTTTTAGATTATATTAATAAATAGATTCTAATTTAAAAAGTCATTTTAGCAATAACTATTATTTTTAAATTTAAAAAAGTTGAAATTTTTAAGTTTTTTTTTTAAACTCCTATAAAATACCTAATTTTTAATATTTTTTAGTTATTTCAAGTGATTTATATTTCTTAAATTTTTGGAAACAAACGTGAGCATGGGATTGATGATCCAACCCTTTTTTAATTTTTAATAATTATTTTTGTAGAAAAACCTGAAAAGACATGAAAATTCTTAAAATATCAACTTTGATATTTAACAAAAACTATATTTCTCAGGTCTAAATCTATGCTAATTCTTATAGTTCATATGTATCAAAGTATCTACAAAAAATTTGAAGACTGTATCCTGAACAGAGAAAAAGCCTTAGGGAATAGAAAACAGTTGGATCACCAAAAATAAAAGTCTAAGAACATGCATTTAAAGTTTGTAAAGGCATAAAATAAAAATTAATAATGCCTGTAGAACTCTAATTTTTTAATATTTTGTTTCCAATTTATAAATTACACTAAAACACTATCTTAACTCAATATGATGGAATATATTTTTTCTTATTTGAAATATTATGTAATTAGTTTTTCGTCTATTGAAAACATTATATTTATTAGCAATTCGAGAATGTTTCAGTCGTGGCATTTTCTCAACAGAAAAATGAATAAGAAACAATAATATTATACTGCAAAGCTTCGAAATAAAAAAAACTTTTGCATAAAAATTAATATTCATCTTGAAAAGTCCTTTTTATGATTATCAGTTAGGTAGTAATGAGAACTGAAAAAGAACGCAGAATATAAACAAACAGAAACGATTTGAGTAGTGAACGTTGGAGTTGCAATAACCATTTCAACTAAGGAATCGATCTATTCACAAAATATTTTTAATTAATTAATTTTTAGAGTGGGAAGATACTTCAAAATGAAAACGAAACTAAACACGCCCCTTCAGCTGTCAAATTTTGAGAATGGCAACACTCTGAAAACTTCAAATATCATAACAACTATTTGGATTTCATATCTAAAATTTGGATTCAAGTTTCCCAACCGCATGTGCCATCGAAAAATGGAAAAAAAATTCGATATTTTTGTCATTTTTAGGGTACTGTGTAGCCTTAAGTTTATTATTATTATTTGAGTTTAAACCTCTGAAAAAAAACATATTTTAACTAAATTGTACCTCAAAATTAAGGCACAGTATTTATTTAAAAAAAATTTACAAATTGGTAAAGCATGCTAATAGATATCTCTTTGTCACTGGTGGCAACTCTCTTCCAAGGACGCAGCGCTTTTCTGGCGTCTTGTTTCTGGTTTTCTTATAGGCGCAAGTTATTTAGTTTCCCCAATCAACCAACTGTATCTAGGTTCGCCTTGAGTCAGCGTAAGGCTGATAAGGGTGTAGGAATTTTACTAGATTACCCTACTGGATCCGCATTAGCTAATATTAACAATATAATAATAAGCGATATACTGTATAAACACAATCGAATACTAATATAATTAATATGCTAATATATAAAATGCTTTCATTTTTGTCTGTGTTAATTCTTATTATGATGATGATTATGTTCATTTTATGGTTAACAAAATCCCTTTTACCTCACAATTCTGAACTTCATTGATTAACTTTTTTTATAAATGAATAAATATATATGATATATATACATTTATTAATTTATAAAAAATATATCAATATAATAACTTTTAATATAAATATATATTATAAAATATATATTATATGTAACTTTTAAAAAACAAAAGTTTTTAAATGCACAAAAAATTTAATTTTTTTTTCCTGAGATGCCATTAAGGAGTAGAAGTTCTGCTTCTGAGGAACAGAAGCTCAAAATTTCAGTTAATCCCCTAACTGTCGATAAAATCTTAAGCGATTCCCTCCCTAGTGCCGCCTGATTCAGTATGATCCACCTTTATTAACAGCTTTTCAATATCATCAATCTGCCCGATTCTAAGATATTTAATTACAAAAAAGATAATACAGAAAAAGTAAACAATAGTTATAATGATATACCTTTTGCGCGCAACGCAGGAGCATCCAGTGGTTTCATTAACATTATTGTCTATAATCAACTAACCAATTAAGATACAATCAAACAACAAGAATCATGCTTCAATAAAAATTATAACACATTAAGATTAAACAAATAAAATGGAAGAAAACTCGAATTGCGAACCATTTCAAAGTGCCACTCGCCATCGGAGTTCTAATATGGATAAACTTTCTGTCAAGGGTATGACGAAAGAGTCAAATAATATTCCCTCTGTGCCTGAATTTATCCAATAACTGAAATAAAGGAAAAACACCTTCCTTAAATAAGAAAAACTCCATAAAGTCTTTTTCAACAAATCCAATAAAGAAACAAAAGAAGATAAATTAACATTACCTTCTGCCAAAAATACCAGTCAGAACAGCGCCACCGAAACATACCAGAAACAAAGGATATTAAGTCTAGAAGCTAGCAAATCTAGCCCCATCTATTGAGAGAAATTCGAACTAAACTAAATTAACTACTTTCAGAACTACTTACCTGAACTAAATTAACAGAAGCTTGGAAGCTCTTCAATCCTTTTTTTGATTAAGTTATTATAGTTAAAGAAATTATTTGGGTAGCTTTTGTCTTTTAAATTATTATTTAAATTTTCAAGAGCTATGACGAAAGTTGAATGGTTATTACAAATATTTTTTATTCTATTAATTTGAGAATAAATGGTGTTTTTTAATATTTTAATGTTAAGATTAGTTTAAGCATTACAAAGTGCAATAGCCTTGAAGTTAAAGATCATAAATGCCAATAAAGGCACCTGTATCCAAAATTTTAATTATCAAATCCAAAAAATTGCATTTGTTAATTTCATTATTCCTTTTCTTTAATTTAAGCTCTTCTGGATAGCAATTAAATATAGATTCAAAATCATTAAAATTAAACACAATCAGGTCATATTGAAACGATAACCGTAAATAATTTCATTCTCAATAAGTTCTCTCTCAAATTAATGAAGAAATACATACCCCTATTCTAAGACATAAGCATATCCCAGGCAAAGAAGAGAAAAAGAATAAACTGAGCTTCCCCTGTTGAAGCTCAGTTTATTGCATTTCATAGCAGTGGGAGAGTAGTATGACTAGCAACAATTTACAGATGAAGGTATTTGGTAAAGCCATATATGGTAGATAACTCATAGATTCCGCAAGGTGTATATAAACAACCACGAAAGCTAAGGGGTTAATATTTTTGTATTATATTTTCCTTAGAATTTCCAATTATAATTCTGTATTCAATCGTCATCCATGAAAGATAAAATCTTTACAAGATTTAAGAATCATTAAAGTAACTATAATTATTCAAATTTTGGCATTAGTTGCAAAGACAGCGGGAAAAGACGCGTAGAGAAGCATAAAAAGAGGTAGAAGATTGATAGAAGCAACACAGCAACGAATAGAAAGGGGAACCTTCTATCTTCTTTAAGGTACCCGACTAGGTTCGGAGCAAAAATTTTAAAAAAGCATGCACAAAAAGATTTACAGAGATAAATAACAAAAATAGGCTTAAATAGTCACAATCTTAATATAAATAAAAGTCATTGTGGGTATGTGAGTATGTATGTGGGTATGTATGTGGGTATGTGGCTATGTTCCACATCTCCTCCTAAACCAATGGAAGGTTTTCAACCAGATTTTGTACACTTATTATTTAAGACAAGGGGAAGTCACTTATGAACTTTTTTAAGTCCAAAAGTTAATTAAACAGGCAGTTAATTAGAAATTAACCGAAGCCGTTTTTCCTCCGTAACTTCGGAGCAAATTGTCTGATAAAATATATTTTTATACCATCTTAAAGTTCAAATTTTTACCTTTCTGATGATACCAATTTTATTTCTGTGACATTTTCCCTTCGATTGTTGTTAATTTTTAAAAGTTCCATAATTTTTAAAAACGTGCAGACGATTTTCAAATAACGAAGATTTATAGCTACTCCGTTGCTAGGCAACGGTTAGACTTTGAACTAATTCACCTTTTTTTCTGTGTGTTTAAGTGTGTCTGTCTGTTTGTTACGCATTTTCGGCAAAACTACCAAACCGATTTGGATTAAAATTGGCAGAGTTGTAGCTTGAAACCCAGGAACGGACATAGGGTAGGTGACATCATGTTATTATTCATTATTTTATTATTCATTAATTCATTGATTACAGATAACAATTAAATAATTAACAAGCGATTTGCGATGAAGATTACTACTTTATTTGTCAATCAACTGTCACGTGATCCTTAAGGAATAAATAAACAAAATGAAATGTCTCGTGATCCTTCAGAAAAGTGCAAGCATTTGAAATAACTTATTTTTAAAGTCAAGCATCACGTGACCTTTCTGAGAAAAGAAATTAATTAATTTGTGGAATAATAACTGAAAAATAGACGCCAGGACAGAAAACCAATGATAGATATGATATAGTTTCAAGAATTTTTGGATTAAAATTTAAAAACTAAGGTTAATTATAACTAAAGGAAAATATCGTTCAATGTTTACTTAAAATAAGAGAATAATTTAGTGGATAGCTTGCCAAAATAATTCTTTATCCCTCTTTTTATCGACATCCAAGATTTGTTTGGCTGTTAAATTTGCAACCAAACGATTTGGATAATCACTGGCGGTTAAATTCTAAACCAAACGATTTAGCTAATTGCAATAGTTCCATTTCGAATTTTAATGCTTTAAGAGCTTTTTTCAACCGATTTAAAAAGAAAGGATTGCATAAACCCAATGAACACGGAATTCAACGTTTTGTTTACTAAAGAAAGAATTGATTCGAACTTGGCGCTTGATACAGTTGCCAAATAGATTTGGCGATTGCTAGAGATTCAAACAGTGTATTAAATTGGGACTTTTTTAAAATTGTTCACAGTACAGAAGAACTGATAAACAAGGTTTATCCTTCCCTATAAGCTCATAAGAGGAATAGAGATTGTTTGTTGATTGGGTAATTTTCGCACAGACTAATGAAAGTTTAGGTCAGATAAATAAAAAAAATGCTTCACAAATGGAGGGATGTATTACAGAATATCTATCTGTAGATACGGTAGTGGGCAATTACAAGTAAAATCATATCCTGTAGAGTTCTTCAACCCCATAGAATTTTCAGGGATACCTTCTGACAAGCTGAGATTAAAATTCGGTGTGCCAGAACTATTCATACGTAACCTCGATGTACCGAGACTGCGCAATGGCACACGGTTTCAAATTACACACTTAGGACCAAAAGTCGTACTAGCTACTGATATGTCTGGCATAGCGAGAGGTGAGAGTGCTAAATTCTACGCATTCCGATAATACCGAAGGATTTACCATCCCAGTTCAGAAGGTAACAATTCCCTTAAAAATTAGCATTTGCCAGGCTCAGGGTCAGACACTCAAAGGGGCAGGCGTACAATTGGAAAAATCATATTTTTTCCGTTGGTAACTATGTGTGGCATGTTCGCGTGTGTCCATTCCACTAAACCTCTACATCGGTGCAAAAAACGCGAAACAAAAACGTCGTATACAAAAGTGTATAATCATATATAAACAATTTACCTAACTGTAACAGCAGACACATGTACAGTACACTCCTGTTAGTCGTCCAATTATGTATTATCAACCATTAGAACTTTTAATTTCCCCTTTCTACATATAACGAAACATTTACATTCTTGAATTTAAAAAAAGTAACAATTCAAATTCTTCGCGCACGAAGTCGCGGGTAACAGCTAGTCTTAATATAAATAAAAGTTATTGCGGCTATGTATGTGGGTATGTATGTGGCTATGTTCCACATCTCCTCCTAAACCAATGGACTGCTTTCAACCAAATTTTGCATGCTTAATATTTAAGACAAGGGGAAGACACTTATGAACTTTTCTAAGTCCAAAAGTTAATTAAAAAGTCAGTTAATTAGAAATTAACCGAAACCGTTTTTCCGCCGTAACTTCGGAGCAAATTATTCGACAAAAAATATTTTTATACCATCTTGAAGTTTACACGTTTACCTTTTCAATGATACTAATTGTATATCTGTGACATTTTTTCTTCGATTTTTATTAATTTTTTAAAGTTTAATAATTATTAATTACGTGCAGACGATTTTGAAATAACGCAAATTTATAGCTACTCCGCTTCTAGGCAACGCTTAGACTTTGAACTAATTTACCTTTATTCCTGAAATTTTTGCTTATTTTTATAAATATGTTTCATATAAGAAGATATTCAACCGTTGACTTTTAAAAGCCCCAAATCTTATTAAAATTTCAGTTAATTGGAAATTAAGCAAGATTTGGCATTTTCCGTGATATTTTTCGAAAATTTGTATTATGTCACAAAAACTATTTTTACACATAATAAAAGTTTTAAAAATTAACTTTTCGTGACACAACTTTCATTTCCGTTCAATTCGTTGCCCAATTTTAATAATTTTTCAAAAATTAAATTGTTTATTAAATTTACAATTTATAATACTTTATATATATATTTATTGGTGAAGAACAAGAATACATAAGAACTGTTGCTAGATCCCATTAGAAAAATTTTGTATGAAGACGAATTTTATTTTTTTTATTCATATTTATTCTAACGCTTTTTCTCAATGAAACATTTACTATATAATTGTCCCAAAACATCCGTTAAAATCTTTCTTATACTACAAGATTTAGGAACAAAATTTGAAGTACCTATGCAATAAAATACTAATAACTTATGGAGAAAATTAGCTATCGATGGTTTTAAAAAATCGTTTGGTTCTACTGATATTGTCATTTTAATTAAAAAAACATTTCAGACGATAAAAGAATTTTGGGTATTGTAATTTTCTATACAAAAATAGTTTTTTACATCAAAAATATTAGACATGAAAGTATTTTAATCCCGAGCAACTCCGGGCACAACAGATAGTTAGAAATAAAAATTCGTATATCATCAGTAGTTTTTGAAAATAATTTTTTTCAATAATTTTAATAAAAATTTCAATGTTAAGAAAAACAGCATAATTGAAAAAATATGGGGCATATTTAATTTTAAGTTCGCATGCCTACTTCTCAAATTACCTTGAATGTAATAGACAGCAAGATAAAATTTATTTTAATAAATAAATATTTTATGAACATTCAAATTTCGCGTCATTGATTTTTCACCAAACTTATGCTATGTTTCGAACTGAAAGTGATTGTAAAACATGACTAAATAAAGCTATTATAAAATCTACGGTTTAGTACACCCTCAAAGGTTTTTGACATATGTGTACCAAATGTTAATGAATTTTAATGCATTGTTCTGGAGATATAACGTTTTTCGTGGACTAATTTTAGTGAAATTTTCATTTTTCAGAAAACGCATTTAAAAAATATAATAACCCATCAGTTCAAATAAATATCAAGGAATAAAATATTCAAGAAATAAGAATAAAGCAAAGATTGTTTTAAAATCTTAAACCTGTGGCTTTATTTTTAGATCATAAAAAAGGGTTTGAATTTTTCTTCGAAAATTGCTTTTTTAACCTAGTCGGATGCCTTAAAGGAATACAATAGAGCTCAAAAGTGCTAAGTGTTTAGTTTATAGCTTTTCGTGATGCAGGCGGTACCAGGCGAGTGATATACAGTTGTATAAGAGAATTTAATTATACAATAAACAGCTTGGCAAGAAAAAAGATTTATCACATATAAAAGCGGGTTCAGAACCAAGGCAAGGGCCCCAAGGGTGCAATGAACACAAATGACTCGAAATCTCATAATAATGTGATTTCGATGTCGACAATTATTACGTGTGTGATAGTGTTCACAGAAATTTCCAGAAATAAAAGGACACCACGTAAGTTAAAAGGGATTTAATAGGAAGCGATTATTAATAAATGCACATCAAGAAAATTAATAGGCTTTTCAAGATGGTACTCGAAGTATTGCCCACCATGAGATGTAATGCACGCTTCACATCACCGACGAGGTAGTGCCCTATATTGCGGGAACGCGTTCTCTTCTCAGCCAAACGGCCATGTATGTGTGTGTGTCTATTTTTCGGCGCAGTAGCAGAACGAATTGATTATATTTAAAAAATTAAGAAAAGTAAAATTTCACTGTCACCAGGGGGAAAAATTTATAATGTGATGCTCAATAGCAATCCTTCCTTATTGAATATCTCCTGTTAACATTTGTAAACTTGTTTAGTTTCTATAATTTGGCAAAAGTGTAGAGAATTTGGCAAGGTCCAAGAGAGGTCACCCCTTCGGGTGCTATGATTTTTCTTCCACTTCATGTCCGCGACACTGCTTAAATAACCTAAGGTTATAGTTGTAGGGGCATGGAGTGGTGTTTTGTTATGTCACCAGGGGACTTGATCTGGAATCCTTCAGAGCGTTGAATCTATATATGCTAACTAAAAAAATTATTTTTGCATTGCTATCGGACTTATGAATGTGTGCAGAATTCAAGATCTCTAGCTACTCAGAGAGGTGTTGAAAATTTCGACTATAGCAGTTGACCAGTATAAACAAACCATGAAAGTTTTTTAAAAAATGACTCATGAGTGATTAACTGCGAAAGATTAACCTTTTCAGGAAAGGGGTCTTTTTTTGGAAAAGTATTCAATAATTTCCAATTTATTTATTTAAATTTGTATAATACCTGTAATGTGCATTTAATTTGATTCAATACTAGTTGCGTAACGCAATTCAGTGACATATAGGGTTTTCATGTAATGCCTTATATGTTTCTGGCATGCACATATTTTACGATTATTGACAACAGCCTTCGTTAAGATGACCAAGAAATATTCATTTTAAAACACAAGATAAGTATTTTATTTGAAGAAACCTTCACTAAACCATGTTACTAAGGAGCAAACTATTCTCACAGAGTCGTATTCTGATCAATCATGTCACCATGCTACGATAATTTCTCTATATTTTATGACAACAAACCGAACATAAACTAATCAATCACAGAGGAAATATTCAAAGATTGTGAAGTATTTCATAGAAAGTAGAGAGATGATGTATCATCATTCTTCCGCAGCAATAAAAGAATCCTTCAACGAAAATAGAGAAATATCAGCTAGTGTAAGCGATTAGGGTAGTTGGGGCATTGAGAACAATTACAAATAACTTGTTTGGTTTCTTATTTCATTTTACATTCAAGTGCGTCCCTGGCTAAACAGGTTATTGTTATATTTTCATAAATTCTTAAAATCTCAGTTTGTCTATATAAAATGAATCTCAGATCAATTTTCAAAGATCAATCATTTGAATCCCGGTATGTGATATATTTTATAAATGGCTAACTCGTAGAAAAAAATTTCGTGGTAAAAATGAAATGCAATTTATAATCATACAGTTACTTGATTGCTTTTAACCTATAGATTAGTGATGGATAAAATCAGAAAATAACTTTTTTGAAATGGGATTATAACGAAGAAACAGAACATCCGCTCTTTTATTTGACTTTTGTGTCCTTTTAACTCCATGGAAGAACCATGGGCCTAATATTCAAGTGAATTTAAAATGAGAATCCATGGTCCATCAAGAATTACTATCCCTCATTAAAAATAAATCTTGTCATCTCACATGGAATAATGCAATCGGAGCGGACAGAAACGTATCTACAATGTGATTAGGAGACACAGTTGGAAGATTCAGAATTAAAGTGTCTTAAATCCATGTGGTTCATTTCTGAGAAAGCAGCTCTAAAAGTTGAACAGCTGCATTTAAAATAGCAGTGAACTTCTAATTGCTCTTTCTGCCTGGTGAATACAAATTGGAACATGGACTTTAATCATTATAACACAGAAAATATAAAATTTCTAAACTGTCATGGCAGTGTTAATGAAAAATTCGAATTGGTACACTTTATCTCTGAACCCTCCAATCATTAGTTAGGAGCGGGAAGTGAAACCCTAAAGATTTAATGGTACTACATTTGTACCAGTCAGTTCGTAGAGAAAAACATTTTATTGGTATACTATCTGTACCACCTGTAAGTAAAAGTTTATTAGTAGTTATCTGGAATTACTGTTAAATACCAAAAATCGACTGAAACGCCTAAAACAAATGGACATTTTTTTCACATTTCATTATTTTCTTGTTGAAAATTTGTAAAAGAAATTTTATCAGGTTGAGTAAAAAGTTTTCCGCCAAAACTTTTTTATTTTAAGATGATAAATACATACGAAAACTGCAAAGCTAATGAGGATAGTAATTTCCGTTCAAATATACAGTCGTCTGCCAACATTTTGGCAACTTTTCAATCCCTTCTGCGAAGAACTGTGTCATGCGCGAGTCCAGAAAGAGATGGACCTCATTTATGACCTCCACATTTGAATTGAAAATAACGCCATCAATATGAAGCTGCAAATGTGAAAACAGATAGAAATCCGAAGAGGCCATTTCTGAGCTGTATGGTGGATGTTGCATCAAACCCCACTCCAGCTTGTAGAGCGTCCAGCCGGTCATCGTACTAACATGTGGCCGAGCGTGATCTTGATGAAAGAGAACCACCTTCCTTTTGAACTCGTTTCTTCGTTTTTCGCGAATGGTATCACGAACTTTGATTAGCATGTTGCTGTATATTGCACTGTTGATAGTCTGTCCGCTTTTCAGGTATTCTTTGTAGATAATTCCGCGACAATCCCATTAGATACAGAGAAGCACCTTCTTGTTAGGGCGCGTCTTGCAAACGAACCTGCTGCTTCCCCAGGTGCTGACCACCCTCCTTTGCGGCTTGTATTGTTGTAGCACACCCATTTTTCATCACAGGTCACAATTCTGTCCAGAATTTTCTCTTTCTTTGATCTCTGAGCAGAGCCAAACTCTTGCACTTGTCTTCAGCAGTCAATTCGTGAGGCACACAGAGGTTGAACTTAAACGTTAGATTTCTGCGTTTCAGAGCGTTAACTATTGTTTTTGGCAAACGTCAAGCTCTAACGCAATAGTTCATGTTGAAACATTTCTGTCTTGATCAATGAATTGCTTTAACTGCTCACAATCAACTTCAATAGGGAGGCCAGAACGCGGTTCATCTTCAATGTCGAAATTTCCAGCTTTAAACTTCCGAAATCAAACTTTGACTGTATCATAAGAAAAAGTATTGATGGCTAAACATTCACACATTTTTTGGTGGCATTCAGTGGTACTGAGATTGTTACGGAACTCATAGTACATAATCGTTCTGATCTGTTGACGTGATAGCTCCATTTTAAACACTTTTTTGACGCACAAGATAATACATTTTTAATAAACAAATTACACAGTCGTGTAGTTCCAATTTTCAGCTTTCTAATGCAAAAATACGTTTGTGGAAAGACTAAAAATCACAGAAATGACAGCTGTTGGCGCTGAAGTATCTCCCCTTGGCGGAAAACTTTTTACTCAACCTGATAAAACTTTCTTATTTCTATCAAGTTCAAAACCGCCACACGGGTTGTTAACCCAAATACAAGCATTCCTTTTGAAAGTACTGACTTTCAATCTTCTAGACGATGGCTTTTTGTCTTTACATGGCAAACTGTCAAATGCCATATTAAAGCAGCTAGAAATAGGATTACTGAAGGTAGATTTATTTAAAAAATGCAGTCAAAGTATAAAAGCTTTTGTGTCTTGAAATTCCTAAATAGCAAGTTTCATTGCAAACTTGAGTCTCATAAATTAAATACCACATCTCAAAACAGATTCTTTAATATATTTCTTATTTAAATCATGAGATCAATCTTTTACATTAATGGTTCCCAACCCATCGGCTGTGGCCAATTGTGGGCCTCGAATATCGTATTAGTGTGCCGTGGAACGCTAGTCAAGAATCGATGTCGGGAGTTTCAAGAATCGTCACTCGTTTTTTGCTTTGTAAACATTATATTTTTAATCCATTTATAGTAATCTTTACTACCTACTGACATATACGTGCACATAATATGTGGATCCTAGAACACAACGGGTCTAAGTGACATTTTTCTCATTTTGAGTAAATCAAAGTTAAAGTTAGGAAAATTATTTTTGCAAGTAATGGAAAGATTAACATTATTTTTGTATTCCAAAATCTTATTCAAGTCTTTGACTTTTAATATCAGTTATAACCTTTTTTATTTTTTTGTTTTAGGCATTTTTATATTTTTTTTAAATTGCTGTTTGCACTTACATCCCTTGACTTTCAAGAAGACATCACTTAGATCCCTTGACTTCTGAGCAGAATGGAAAACAAAATAACTGCAGTAGTTTTATGAAATTAAAATTTGTTTTATTGATACAAATGTATGAAAACAGTGAACTCGCTTTATCTTAATATTTAGTGTACATTAAATACTTGTTATGTACAACACAATCTAATCATCAGTGTCTGTGTCATAGGCATTGTCTGTTTCAGAGTCTCACCCTTCTTCAACTACTGGTGTTGTTGCTTCCGTTGTTGTATTACGGGGCAACCCAATATAGAATTGATGGTAGATTGGTGGGACAAATTGGGGAAGTTTCATAAGATTTTCATATTTTTTCTTCTTAACGGTTGAACGAAGCGGCCCACACTTCTCTTGCTGACTCTAACGAGCAAGCTGCGCTAAGCGAACGATCTGCTGTTTGCGTTTGCAACAACGCGAGGCATTTTATTTAATCTGTCAATGTAAATAGTTTTATCTTGTAATCGTGATGTTCCTGAGATTATTCTTTATTTCTTAGTTGGGTGAACAAAACCCAGTACAAGTCACAAGACAAAACCAGTTAGATGTAGAGGGATCCAAGTGACACATAGACCCCCAATCGCTCCAAGAAATGAACTACATTTGCTAGTTGGTGTAGGGGCTCCACGCTAGGTAGCAGCACCTGTCAAGAAATAATCCACTTAGATCTCTTTACCAATCAAAAGACTGGTATTTTAACCATTATATTCTGTATTTAACTGGATTTTTTCAAAAATGTCACTTAGACCCCTTGTGTTCTAGGGTCCACATACATATGTATATAAATGTATTTTATGTGTTTGGTTTTGTTTCACTTGTATATTTAGTTAGTGGGCCTCCAAATATATTTTACATAACTAGTGGTCCGCACAACCAAAACAGTTGGAAACTGCTGTTATAAACTGAGGTTTTCTTAGAGCATGATGCATATTCCGCCTTGCTGTGCCAATTGCATAGAAGATTGTCAGTCACGGCAATAATTCAAAATGTCTCTAGGAAATAGTTCTACGAGAGGATTTATTTCCAATTCACAAATGAAACCTTAAAGTTGATTAATTAAACAAATTTCATACTAAATGAGAGAATAATGCGAGCAAATGCTTAAAGTGAGTTTAATCTATATAAAACGAACAACTCTAATGACATTTAAAATTTTAAAATGTTTCGATAGGTATGTTCCACAAAGTTTTGAAGGTTTTTGAATGAAAAAGGCGTAAACGGTGATGATTAAAAATACTCAAATACTTGTGGATGACAATCAAATCAACTTCGCAGTTGTTCAAGTTCCATATAGAATTGTGGCATTCATTACTACTAGAACCAAATTGCCAATCCATCAACTTGAACCCTGTTGTCTATGGATCATTTTGGCTTACTTCTACTCAGTCACTCAAAGCGAACCTCTTTGTAATCAAACTACCAGATTCATTATTATGTTACCGTGAAAGACCGAAATTTGGAGAATGTCGACTTTCACCGGTGAATGTCAACATTCACATAGTTATGTCACCGGTGAATGTCAACATTCACATTTGGTATGTGTCGACTTTCACCGGTGAAAGTCAACATTCTCCAATTTCGGTCTTTCACAGTAACAACTATATATACCGGGTTTATCTAATGTTTTACTACTGCTATTTTATTTTGTCACGCAGGGATGTGACTTTTAATTCCTGAGTTACATAAATAATTTATCATTTTAGTATGTTTCTTTGAGTCTGCCTTAATCACTCGTAGTCAATAGACTAGGCTCATCAGTCCAGATGATTGACCTGAGTGGTGATGTTGACTGGACATCAGAGGGGTTTGTCTAAAGAGTAATAGAATGTTAGTTAAATCTGCTAAGAAGTTTATTTCTAATAAAGTAAAGTAAATGTTTAATTTGTAAACATTTAAGAATAAGTAATCTTTCATTTATATATAGTAAACTAATCTCCTGTTCTTTTGGGGGGCAAAATAATTAATTGATTTTCCGCAAATTCGTTTTAAGAAATTCTATCTAGTATTAATTACAAAATAAAATATCTGCCTATTTCCTCGTAGTATTGACGATTCTTAGTAATTAATTGAAGCATGATCTGTTAGTAACTTATTACAATAGTTATAATCAATTAATCCTGATCATCTGATTTTTCATCTTAAAATTAAGCAATTTTTTTAAATTAAAGAGTTTGTGCTTCTAGGACTTCTGAGGCATGAGATACTGAATATTTCTCTAGATTTCTTGGATGTAATTATATTTTTCATATCCATAATATGCTAATACTGTCAGTTTCAAACAGCCGCGCCTATCAATTTTGGACGATCTTACACTACAGAAATCATTAAGTGAAAATAAAACGTTTCCATATATTGCTTAGTAGAACGTAAACATCTCCTTCTCCATCTTTCATCTTAGCCCTATTTTGGTGAATTAAGAGCCGACTGGCGCATGCGCAAAACACGGATGGTTTTACATCTGAAAACGGAAATATATTATTTTTGGGGAGTGTTATGTCGATTTTTGTTAAGTAATTGAACGAAAATTTTCCTTGTTCTCCTCAGTAAATAAATCTTTGTATTCGTCTTTTCTGTTTGTCGCCTAACAAGAATCATTATAATTCTCTACAAAAAACAACTAGTTCATATTATCGGTAAACCTTCCCGGCAATTTTTGTGCAAAATACAAAAATTGAAGGTATAATTTAATTGTAAACACGATTATTATATTTCTGTGTAAATGAACTGTTATGTTTAAAAATAAAGACTAGTTATTGATATAATTTGGAATTATCAACATGCATTAAAAATTCTAATAGTAATCAATTGTACTGGTGTATACATTTGTTTTCAAGTTTTTTTTCCCTAAAAGTGTTCCAACATCTCTTAAAAGTATTATCATTTATTGTCATCAGATCTTTTGAACAGGCTTTTATTTAAACAAAACATATTGAAAGCACTATTCAAATGATTTCAGAAGAATATGTTTGGATTATTTTTTAATCTTCAGAACGAAAAAAAAATAACTTTTTAAAAAGGCACTTATTCTTGATTTAAATCCTGGAAATATTTCATCATACCCTAGAGAGTTTTCCTTGTCGATTAAAACAATGTAGCTATCCTAATCCAACATCTGTACCTCCCTTCGGGGTTTCGTTAGGAACTGCTGCCACCGTATCAAAAAGAAAATTTGTCACATGGGCTGCATCCATGAAATGTCACGTGTCCTACTCGTTTCTCGTATTACTCTGTTAGGATCATTAAAATGCCGAAAGGAATGAACAGAAGAGAAGTAAAAGAAATTCGAATAAAATAAAAGTTAAATTTTTCTTCCGAAAAATCAAAGATTTTTTTTTCTTTTACTAAGTTTCCTCTTGGCTTTCATTTTACATTCCCTCTCTCTCTCTCTCTCTCTTTCTTTATTTTTTTTCTTTTTTACTTTCCTACATCTGAAATCTTTCTCGTTAATGCAAAAGCTGCGAATTTTTCCTATTTTCTTTATTTTTTTACATTTTCTCCCACTCTTATTCACATCTTAGAAGAATCTGTTCTTATTACTGTGGCAGTTCCAGAGAGTTTCCAAGACAAAACTCTCTAATAATTATCCAGTCCGCAGGCAAATCATAAGGCGAGCTTTCTTTCTTTTTTTCCCTGTCCTTCTACTAGAAAAAAAGAAGAAAAGGAAAAGATCCGTATCGAGAAAGTTCGGAAGCTAAAGGAAACAGAACTAATACTTTTCCAGTTCGCCTCTTGTTAAAATTGGCTTCGTGATTTTCCCGCGCAATTGTCGTTTTATTCTCTGTTCACATACTTCGAATCTGGAACAGTAGAAATAATGAATTGATATCAACTGGGACTTGATTTCCAAGACCCAAGGCGAAGTATTTAGGTTCCACAAAAAATTTAGCTGCACGCTTTAGCAAAATCAGTGGATAAAAGTATTGATCGATTATATACTCATTATCTACTGAAAGAGAGAATCATTGCAAGCATTTGGGTAACAAATGCAAGTTATTGCAAAAGATTTACGTCTGATGCACAGATCGTGTATCAAACAGTTGCAATCATAGTTACGAAGCTTTGATCGTGAGTTGTGAAAAAATAAATTCTCCCTTTTCAGGCATCTGTTGGTAGAATTTTGTTCTGCATTCTGTTATTCCTCCATTAGAAACTAAAAATGATTAGATCTAAAAAAATAGAGAAACTTAATTTTTGTTTTCCATTTTCAATCAGATTGCAATGGAAATTTAGTAATAATATACGATAAAAAAATATAAGAAAATGTAGAATGAATAACGTGAGTTTGAGAAAAAGTGAAAAATAAAATTATTTTCTACTCCATATATGTTATATATGAAACAGAAAGGTATGAGGATACTCCATTTGTAATACAAGCATTGGTTTGAATTTAATATGTAAATCAATTATAAAGTTTCTTAATCGTTTTTGCATTTCTTTCCGATTTTGATTCGTTAATATACATATACATTCGAAATATTTTCGATGTTATTACGCATTCGAAATATTTTCGATGTTATTATACATTCGAAATATTTTCATAAATTTCACAGCTACCAATTTTTACTCTCTTTTATTTAACTTCGCACATTTCATATTTGTAAAGATGGAATTTAGTTATCATTTTTTACTCATTTCACTCAAGAAGGTATTCACAATCCCAATACAATATTTTAATATTTCCAATACTTAATTATTAATTAATCGAATAATTTTAATTAAATATTGATTCCGCCAGAGAGGTGCCATCTGGTAGCGAATTAGATAAAGAATGACATGATGGCAAAATTCCATAATAATTATAATAACGAATTATGATAATTATAATAATGCGTTATGTATATTAACAACTCAAAAGTAGGAAATAATGAAGATAAAAATTTAAAAAAACTTTTAACACTGTATAAAATCATGAAATATTATTTTTATCAAAAATCTGGATGGGGACGAAGATTAAAACATAAATGTAAAATCGTGAGACGCTAAAACATTATGATAAGGATGATGAACAATATGATTAAGCCACAATGAATATCATAAGAAAGAAAATTCTCAACTTACATTGAAAATTAAAATATATTATAAATACGATTAAATTACAATTTATTTAGAGAATTTCGATTGGCGGCTCGCCCTTTTATATTTTCATTTAGCCCTCCATATTTTTTATAAAAAACTTCTTTCTTTTACATACTCTAATAAAAGAGCATTTTTAAAATCATTTTTATTTTTATTATCTTTAATAACAATAAAAACTCTTACATCTGCAATGTCTCAATTAAATGTTCATGAGAAACTTAACTCAGAAACATAAACGAACATGCATAAATGCACATGCAAACTCAGATCATAAACATAATGTTACGCACACGTGCTAATTATTAACGTAATATCCTTTAATATTTCTGTATTTTATAATAAATGATAGTTTACATAATGCATTAACGTAATTCGAGACTTTACTTATTATAAACCTTGCTGACATATTGCTTTTCGTAATTTCTTCAAAGAAATCTATCTATCTACAAGCTAAGAAGAAAAATCATCCCATATCTTTCATAAATTGATTGTAGTAAAATATTGAGCTCTATAAATTTAGATGTGCCTGCCAAATCTTTCAGGCACTGTAGTTCATGTCAAGAGGTATTTTCTGGATTTAATTATATCATCAATTTAATTTTTCTTTATACAGATTTTATAAAATTTTTAACAAATTCTATGATGAACTTGATATTTTTAATATGTCTCCTGGCGTTTTTAAATCAAAATGTTCACAACTTTTAAATATATGATATGTTTTATTTTTACTTTTCTTTCTCGAATAATATCCAGCTTTTTTTATTTTTATGCGTTTTAATTTCCGTGTTTTTATATATTCGATCATTTTTTAAAGTTTTTTTTTATAGGTTGTGTTAAATTTTTGTACTCTGCTTTCGGCGCCGTGTTGCAACTTATGTTTATCTTAAGTATTGCAATTTATTTTTATTTCAAGTGTGTATTTTCATCTTTAAACTTTTAAACTCCTGGTGGGTTTTTTTTGAAGATGCGGTGCTGTGTGTTTTGACTTTCTAACCCTTGCCTTTTGGATTAAAAATACGACTTCTAGAATCATAGCGTCTTTTAATGTTTCTGTGATTATGTGTTTTCGTTTTTAAATATATATGCGTTTGCAAAATCTTTATGATTTTGTGTATTCTCTTGGTTCAACTTTTTATTTTCTAGTGCATTTTTTGTGATTTACTCGTTTTGGCTTTTCTTCATTGTGTGTTGCTTGTTTATAGCACTCTGTAAATAGAGTATTCTCTGTAGTGAGCTTTTCTTTAAATAAATAAAAGCCATTTATGATTCGTTTCTCTCACATGCGTGAAAGTGTTAGATGCTGTTTGGTATATTAAAATCGGGAAATTCAGCAGCCGAGAAGGTATGTCGCATTCCATTCTGCAAACTTCTAGCACTGCATATACCTAACGTTAGTTTTGACTTAGTGCGAAAGATGCATTAGAATTCCACAAAGTAGGCTAGAAAATACTTTAAGAGTTTTGGAAATACTTTAAACCATCCTAAAAGGGTTTCGAAGTTTAAGGCTTCCTAAATTCCGGATTAAGCTGGAATAGACTGAGAAATTTTCCCACAAAAAAAATTTAACTTTTCACTTGTGTTTTTGCTTTCCTAAGCAAAAATATGAAACGGTTTGGATGTGACAGCAAGCGATATAATCTCTTTCTAAAAGGCAACTACTCTCTTTTCTGAAGTAAAAGAAATGCTTATTTTGGCAACAGTCATGTAGTCGGGGCTTTGTTGCTATCTTTTTGCTGGAGAATGTTGTCGTCTGTCTTAACTGTAGTTGCTCTTAGGACTAAAAGCATGCAATAAATTCATATCCTTGTCTCTAAGGATAGAAACGTTTGTACATTGTACCCTTTTAAGATGGCATTTAGATTTGTCCCTAAAAGTTTTATTTTTCTTCCTCCATTATACACATAGTTTGATACAGAAAACAACTCTTAGTAAAGGCTGTTAGTATAATTTTCTTAGCTTTTTGGTAAGATGAGATAAAGAAAATGACTATGGTGGCTGGAAACCTTTTACCACGGTAAGTAAAGCAGTGTTAGACAAAGCCCTAATATTTTTTGCATTTGTTTCTTGGAAAACTTCTGAAAAATCTAATTTTTATAACTCTCTGGTTGAGGAAGATCCTTCCATTGCATTCACACAATTATTTCATAAATACATTGAACATTCGCATTTACGGTACCTCAAATCTTAAAACTTTAGTGCTCCTTTAACTTAAATATAAAGCAATTACTTGGTTTAGAGAATAGTGTTAATTTAATTTGAGATGTTTATGATTATGAAATATCAAACCATATGGTAAAATTCAAAAGTTTTTCAAATTATTACGTACTAGTAATTTCAAATTATGATACAATTAGTTTTTTAGTTTTTCTCATACAGAAGAATTTTTAATTTGTTAACTTCTTAAAATTCGATAATTTTAGTCAAATAAAGAAATTGTTTCTATTAGACTAAAAATTCTAAGAAAGATTTATGACGGGTATCGGATTTTTCCACCTTAATAGCAAAAAATAATTTTAAAAGTCAAAAGTTCCATTACTTAAGTTATATTATCGTATAAAATTATGATATATTCTTTTACCTTACTTACTTTATAACTTTTCGACATCTAATTAAAGTCGAATTTTAAAATCGTTTTCGGAGTTTAGATATCTTTCGACAAAATTCCGCAATCATGTTATGCATCTGTTTTAGACGAGACATAAATTGAAAACGAATGAAAAATAAGAAATCGGATATTTAAATGCATATTTTTATAAGTTTTCATTTATAAGCAAAATATGTTACCTTCAGAAAACTGAATTCGAATATATGAATAATAATACTTTTATTATTCACATATTCGAATTTGGTCCATTCCATTTTTACTAATAATATTATTAAATATTTTTTGGCGATATTTTTTTATATTCAGGAAAATCAGACTTTCTTTTATTTATTTCTAAATCTGTTGCCTTCTGCTGTACGCAAAGCTGAAAAGCTAAAATTTCTAAAAGAAACATGAAGAAAAAAACGTGAATTCTACAGGGTAGTCATAAATTAATGGACCCATTTCAAAAATTAATAAAAAAACAAACAAATAATAACAAACCTAAACGGTTTTCTTTTAATGAGAGCATACTTTATAAAGTTTTGTTAGATAGGTAACCGCCATTACTGGGGTCTAGGTGGTCGTAAATTAATCGACATCTTTTATTTTAGAGAGCCGTTATCTACGAAATTATTAAGGCTAGAAGAAAAATGAAAGCATGTATTTGTAGAGAATTTTACGCTCTTTAATTTGTCAAATCAATTGCAATTCGTAAACTGAATAATTTTCGAGATATTCAAGAAAACCTTAGAAATGAAACCAGAAAACGATCATGGGCTTCTGCTGATCGGTAGCCATTGCATATGGAAATCTTCGCTGTAACAAATTTAGAACGCCGTAACGGTACGCCACCTATCTGAAAAAAAACTTTTTCATTTGCTCTCTCATTTAGAAAAAAACCACAGTTGTAACATAATTATTATTATATTTTTAATTTGGAAATGGTTTCAATAATTTATGACTACCCTATATCGTAAGCATTCCTTTCCGAAATTAACTTCACAAAAGTAATAAATTTTATTCTTTTATTAGCATTCAAGTGAAGAAGTATGGTATATCTACTAGATTCTAATACAAATTAATTGATATAGAATAAAAATATCTCAAGTAACAATTCCTGAATCTGTACTAATTGGAAATATTAATTAATTAGGTTTGAATAAAATATTCCTCCATTCTCACAATTTGATCTGTATTTTCAATGAATTGAGACAAATGTTAAATAAAGTTATGATAATTAGCCTTAATAATTGAATAATTAATAAATTAATTTAAATAAGGGTATCTAGAAAACGGTAATTGGAAGCAATCCCTGCTGAATACAGAATCTCGAGAATTCACGCATATATGTCACAGAAATTGAAAAATAATTCTGCCAGTGCAATATTCATTAAAATAAAATTTAGCATGTAATTTATTATTTATTCCGCAATCATGTTTCGTTGTTTAAATTATTTGAGATAATTGGAAAAAATATGCTTCAAACCTCCCAAAGGATTTCATAAAAAAGCGTTATTAGTCCTCAAGCGCGCAATAACCAGTCTTAGACATGCATGGAAATAGAGAAATTTGACACTGAGAGCTATAATTTTAGTTATTAGTTGCACTGTGGGAAAATATTGCCGAAATATTTTAATATCACATAAGTTTTATGCGTCTTCATATCATAGGTATAGGGCTAAAAAAAGTCAAAAGAAAATTAATTAATGTTTTCTTGTTGTTTTAAAATACCATCTCTGTAACAGGAAATATCACATATATCAATATATCTTCAGTGAACAATATACGCTGCACATATATCGATATGCAGAAGTTTTTTTCTTGTTACAGTAATGACATTTTAAAACAACGAGAACACCTTAACTAACTGTTCTTTTTCTTTTGACGTGTTCACTTTTAGAAGTATACCGAAGATATATCAAATTAACAATACGTTCTCCAAATAGGATGGGAGGTCTATTTGAGGGTTTGAGTCTTAGTAAGAGTGCTATTTTCTTTTCTTTTTTTCAATTTTTGGTGGCACTTGATAGAAAATATGACCCAACAAGAACAATATAAAAATTAAAATAATCGATTGCGCAAACCATAAATAAAAATGATAAAATCTAGAGAAAACTATTTCTTATTTATAAATCAGAAAACGATTCAGTAGTTCGAAAAATGAAGGATGTTACTCTACTTCCATGATACATAAATAATTCTGAAAAGGATCTTTTATATTTCTCAGTTATATGTTATTAATTTTATTGAACTTAAAATTAGTAATTATTAAATTTTAGTTAGCTAAATTCTGCTGTTATTCTATGCATATTACTTATGAAACATTTATGAAATGCTTATGTATTGTTCTGCGCGTTGTTCTAAATTTAGTTATTATCATGTGTATATTTTTGCTTTTTTGAGCATTTATAAAATGATTACGTATTGTTATGTATGATTCTAAATTATCCACTTAATTCCATTCCATTTTATATGTTTCTCATTTATCTTATATGTGTGATAAATATTTTTTAATCTTCACCGCCTGTTTACATTACATCCATCTGAATAGGTGAAGACATACACTGTTAAATATATAAATAATTTATTCTATCAGTAATGATATACCAATGCCATATAAATATACGTTGCGTAAAATATATTTTTATTATTACAAACTTAGATTTATTAGTAACTGAAGTGAAGTTTTATTTTTGGGTTCACACGAAGCCATATATACGTAGCGTAAAATATATATATTTTTTTATTTAGCTTAGATAAATTATATTCAAAATTGTTAGTATCCAAAGTTAAGATATATTATTGAAAATAGTTTCAAATTCCACAACTGTATTATATTTCGCCTTCTTTTTTTTGATTTATTAAAAAATTACCTTCATTTTATCATATGTTTGTCAAGTTTCGGCTGTGTGTTTATAATTGTTTGAACAAAAATCTAAGAAAATTTTTTCTGTGCTACTTATTTCTCCATGAAACAGCCAAGACATGAGACTTTAAATTTTATATTAGTCAGGGTTTTTAGCTTATAAGTCGCAATCGCAGAATACTGAACGCCATCCTGTAGAAGAATGCTGGAGTTGCGAACAACCGAAAACGTCTTTGTTTTATTGGATATTTCAACGTTTGAAAAACAATAAAAAACTCATTTTAAATTAAAACATTTTATAAATACTACAAAATAAACAAATGTTATCGATTTTCTTTATTTATTATTAATTAAAAATTAATTTCCAATTTTGTTTCTCCCCATGATTTGAGGTCGCAAATATTTTTTGCGCTTCAAGTTGCCAATTTCAAGTAGCAAAAGTTTCTCTTCCACGAAGGTTTACGTGAGTTGCATGATGGGGTATCTTCCTTATATTACATACCTTAAACTCAAGCTAAGGACATTTTATTTATCAATTTCTGAATGTGAATTTAAAATTTTACGTATACTAAAGGATGATTGTTCCAATATAATCCCGATATATCCAACTATTGCAGCGAAATGGTTAAGCAAAACAATGAGTTTCATATTATTAACACACGATTACGAATATCTGAGACTGAAATATTGTATCAAAGTTTCTTACAGAAAATGAAGAGAAAGTTTTATCTTTTCATACATCTAACCTTCCAAAAGAAGACAAATTACCACAGAAGAATAACTATTGGTTACATTTACATAACCTTTGCAATCAGATCAAACTTCGGATAAAAATCCCAACTGAAACTCAAGTTATCCAGCGACACTCTAAAACGTGATTCCATCCCCAAGTTCCAATAATCAATCTTATCTCATTTACATTTTAAAGAATGCAATTATTGCAGCGAATGAAACATACAAATTATACATGCCCGGTGACTTGTTCCATGTCTTTCTGCAAACTAAAATCATTATTCATCCCCTACGAAAAAGGGGAAAGAGTTTCCTACTTTCAAAGGCATCTTTGCAAGCTCTCAGCTTGGAGCAAAGAATGGAAGATAGAGACATCAGGTGTCTGAAAACAAGTGGGAGGTTTACAACCGCCTCCAAGGTCAAACTGGCCATTAGTTCTCGGATTTTGACTGGGGTGACGTGAAAATATATTGCTTGCCGAGAAAGTCAGGCATTTGTGCCGCTGCATGGTTAAATCATTTGCAGTTAAAATGAAATGAGATATTCTCGTTAATAAGCATACATTAATCTCTTTACGCATAAAACCTCATCTAAGGAGTAATTGTTTTTCGACTGGAGCCACCTTTTTATCACGGTAAATTGCAGTTCATTACATGGTTTATTACGGTATCTGTTCAAGATACATGGTTCCATTGATCTTGTTAATTACTTCTGAATAGAAAATATATTTCCTTTTTTAAATATAAATTTGTTATTGAAGAAAAATGTGTTTTATTCCAATTCCATTTATTCTGCCATTCGTATCTAAATATAGTTAAGCAATGTAACTTGTGTAATTCGAGACGGCAGTCAGACGATAAAAATATATTTATCTGTAAATTCCCATTAAGAAAAATTTATTATAAAAATGCGCTTAGAGCAAGAGACAACGACAATTTTTAAGCTAAAAATAGCAGTAATTTTTTTTAATATTTAGCGATTTTAACAAATGATAAATAAACAGTAAGTAATATATTATATTTCTGTTGTCAACATCCTTTTTCTCAACTAATACAAAGCCTAGAGAGGTATCGGTAGATAGAACATTTACCAACTTTTGCGAATCCACGCACAGTTTATATTAAAACACATTGTTTGCTTAAATTATGTTCAAAAGTAATTTTTTTAAGTTTGTTTAAAAGTTGTGTTCGTCAGAAGCAAAAATAAAACAATGCCAACTAAATAATGCCAAGAATGCCAACGACTTTATTAACACAGCTATATTAGTCTAAATATTTTTTTCTATTGTCTACATCCCTTTTTCTCCATTAATGCAAAGTCTTCATCAATGAATAAAATAGCAGTGTATAGGATTTCCTACAGACTTCTGGCATAGTACGAGGGTTATTTTTTTTTCAAGGTCCGATTGGTCGCTAAATGAAAATCATAGTCAGAATCAAGAAACTTTTATATGGAACAATGTGATACAGCATTAAGCTACTTTTCGACGTAATCGCCGTTCCGATTCATACATTTGTCGTAGCGTGGTACCAATTTTCCAATACCTTCATCATAGAAAGCAGCCGCCTGTGTTTTCAGCCAATTCTGTACGCTGGTCTGCAACTCGTTGTCTGTGGCGAAAATTTGTCCTCCTAGCCAGCGTTTCATGTGGGCAAAGAGATGAAAATCTGAGGGAGCCAAGTCAGGACTGTATGGTGGGTGCTCAAAAATTTCCCATCCAAAACGCTGCAGGAGGATCGTTGTTGCAACTGCCAAAGGCCTTATGTTGAATCAACACTATAACGATAAATTAGCCTAAAAATACGAACGCAGCACTCTCAATGCTATTCAGTTTCGAGTTTTCAAACGCAGAAGAGCTTTAATCTTATGCAGTCCGTGCTATCTATTTATGGTATTTTGAAAATGAGTTGTAATAATAAAACCTACTGTTTTCCATGAAAAAGTTTTCCTTTGTCACTTTTATAAATACCATATTCATAATGGATAAGCAACACCCTCCCAACCTTTCTTCTATTTTATAAAGCTGACCTATATAAATCACGGAACTTATGTAGCCTTTCAAGAGTCACCAAATCTAGCAGTATTTTTGTATCAATTATCAAAAATGGCAAACATTAAACTGAAGATGATTGCATTCTGAAATAAAATGTTGTAAAGAAAGAGATATTGTAAATACGTTTGCATCAATAGCTGTCTTTGTTATTTTGTGTACACACTTCGCTGGGAATTCACTGTGAACAACCCAACGTGAAACTAAATCATTTGGATCACATGCGCTAATGCTAATAAGTTGCAGGAACTTTACTACATCTTTGAGATCTTCTCTTGGGAGCGATGAATATTTTTACACTTCGTTTTCAGTTTTGTGGAATATATATATATATATATATAAATCAATAATTATAATTCTTAAAATTTAGCAAAATTAATTAATTAAATTTTAATTAAAATAAAAAACAATAACATATTTTGCATTAAATAGAAAGGCGCATATGCAGCCAAATCTAACGAAATACAAAAACAAATAATAGAAATTTTAATTAAAAGAAAATAAATTAAAAGAAAACAATGATAAAATGAAAAATAATGAAAACAATAGACGTTTTTGCGTGCAAACGCAGCAGCAAAAAGTAATTGCTTCAACAGAATTTTTTTTAAAAAAAATACAACAAGAACTATATAAAAACCAAAAGTTTACCAATACTTAGAACAATTTGTTAAGAAATTATTCAAAATGAAAAGGAACTAAAATGGCTCACTCATCAGAAACCACACGCCATTTTTAGTTCAAAAAGGAACAAGATTTTCTGTGGAAAGGAATAACAAAAAGTCAAAATTTATTCCTTCCTGTGGTCTGAATCTTGTCCGGCCACCAAATAAAGAACATAAATCCAAAATTTTTTAATCCATAATCAGAAGAAAGAGATAAAATTTTACCTTCTTTCAGAAGCAAGCCAAGCAGAAAAATGACGCAATAGATACAAAACAATCAACGATATAGAAGCTATCCAGTAGCTCCATCTATGAATAAAAATTCGAACTATTTCTCAGGAGAACAAAAACTAATTTTAAAAAAGATCAAGTTTTAAGGAAGCAAAAAGTGAATCCGTTATCCTTTAAGTTATTATTTAAATTACCTAGGGCTTTGACTAAAGAAGAGTGGCTATTACAGATGTGTTTAATCCTATTAATTTGAGAATTCTTAATAATTTTAAAATGAAGATTTGTCTGAAAGTTGCAAAGTGAAATAGCCTTAAAATTAAATTCATTTCTCTTGTCAAAGATTCCAACCAAAATATCTGAATTCCCAATTTCAATTTAAACAAAATAACCAAATCTAAAATAAAATCTAAAAAAAATTTAAATACTATCGATAGTAAGAGCAAAAGGTAAGTTTAAACATTTAATTGTTAACATGTAAATGAACTCTGTTGATATCAAAACTATTGAAAAAAGTCAATCCAAATATATGCAGTTTTCAACAATTAAATTAGTAGCTTGGTTGTGGACAAGCTTAGCCAGGTTAAATCAATTTTGCTGTACAAACCATCCCTGTTACTAAAGTTGTTAGTGTAGATATAATTAAACATACAAACAACAAAACATATCAAGAACTATATTTTATTGAATGTAAAAATACATTTAGAAGCACGGCAAAGTAGAGCCTTTAAAAGATATAAGTTTAGTACCAAATATGGAATATAAACAGTCACTTTAAATGATTACATTTAGGGTGAGAAAGTACAAAAGTACTCTTAAATGCATAAATAATAAAAAAAAAGTACGAATATCACATCAGAAATCTGTTCATAACAGATATAAAGTTAGAAATCCCTGAAATGCTTAAAGATATGTGTGTATACAGATTGAATCAATAGACAGTCCCTGAAATTTCCAAAACAGAAAGTGCACTCTTAACTGATTGCAAGTTAAAATCATTCATCTTACTGTAAGAGATAAACCTATTTGTTCCATATAACGCAAAACATGATTCCTAACATTATGAAGAGACCACAGCGATCGTTTCCATAAAGCAATAAACTGAATTTTCTTATTCTTTTTTTATTCTAAATTTGTATAAAATTCACACTTACATTTTCTACCTTATAGCTGAAGTTTCATATATTTTATAAAATATTACAACGATCTAAATAAAATCTTTTCTAAACCAGATCGAAAAATCAACGGATTCATAATTTTTGTCAACCACAAAAGATTATGCTCTATGTGTTATTCGCGAAATAAAAGTGGATAAAAATTCAGTTAGATTATCTTCCATAGATTTATACTATAATTCTGCTATGAGAATATCTTTTCAACTTACCAACTACAGGCGACATCCAGTATTACACCTTTCTTTTAGAAATTCTGCTGGAGTTAGTACTAATGCTTAGGAAAAAAAATACAGCCGTTAAAAGTTGATTTAGATCTATACAATTCATCATTTCATTTGCTGAAATTTCTACAACATTTTGACAGAAGTTAAAATGATAAAAATCCAGTTTTTGCTAGATCAGACTTTTAGCCCACAAAACAAGCAATAAAATGTGACTTTTTGAACAAGAAGATTCATATTTTTGCCCAACGATCACCAATAAGTTCCTTTGATTCTTTTAGTGTGTCAGAATTTCAGTTCCAGTTGCCACAATCGCACCTCACAAAAATGTTTTAATGCTTAATAAACAACATTTCTTCACACGATTATAGGGGACTTATTGAAATGTTCACCAGTTCCATGATTTCAAGGAGGCGACCCGTACGATCCATACACGTTTCTGAAAGAAACTTCTGGTTTGGCGTAAAAAAGTTCTTCCTGTCGACCGCCAGAAGGTCTCCTCATTGGCCCAGCTGGGGGTTGCGGGCGTGGCAGCTTCAAACTTTTTTGAAGAATCTTCTTCCTTTTGCTCTTTCGATGCCACTTGTAACAACAATACGCACCTATGAGTCCCAGGACATGAGCAACAGACAGCGTGACTGTAGTAGCGGCTATTGTGGTCACAGTAGTGCAGACCATTCCGATGGATTCTACATCGGCTGAAGGTTCTGCAAAGAAAAGCAAATGATATGGGATTAAATTCCAAGTCAATCCAAAATCGAAATCAATGAAGAGAAAAACAGAAAACCTAATGCTTTACTGATGATATCAAAGCATCAAAAATCTTCCGATATAAAGTTAAAACTCACAATAATTTTATTTAAATTGTGCGAGAGATGCTAAGGATTTTGTAGTTCTTTCCTAGAGTTTTGTAATTTCTGAAATAAGATAAGATGATTGTTTTCAAACCATGCTTAAATTGAAATGAAACTAATTATTCTTCATAGCTATATCTTTATCCAAGCTGAAGGCGTAATTGTTCCGATAAAAGGAAATAACTTCTAAAAATATTCCTTTACAGTATTTTTATCATTTATTAAATAAGTAGACAATATGAATTTTGTCCTTCCTTTATACCAATACTAACGTTTGTTGATGGAAAATAGCTCACATAATAAATTTCACTGTCTTTTTCCAACTCATAATCTAGTAGATATATGCCGTAGATATATAATAAAATGTCAATGGGATAAAACAAATATTTTATTGGTCATATTGTATTATTGCAAAAAGTATTGTCAATTACCTTATTCTAAATGCTTTACTGTTAGTATTATTACTAAATGTTTTACTATTAGTATTATTACTAAATGTTTTACTATTAGTATTATTGCTAAATGTTTTACTATTAGTATTCTACATACTACGTAACCAATATCAATAAGTGTTAAGATTATCTTTAGATTGATTAAAATATTTTCTTTAAATATACTCATGTACATAAAATATGCTTTATGACAGGAACTGAATAATAACGCTATGTTTTGAAACCGTCTGAGGAGCTATTTCAGCTGAGCCCATATACATTTCACAGAACACCGTCACCAGTGAGCTCAGCGACAAATTCTTTAAGACAAAAAGTTATCCAATGCATATTTTACCATGGCGCAACAAGAGATCAAGAAACAAGACGAGACATTAGCGCCCTCCTTTTCTGAAGATATTTTGCAGAGTCGCCCACTCCACTCGAAGTGATTCTAGGCACAATATTAAATTTTAAAGTTAACCAGCCCTTGCGAAGAGCACTCTGCGGGCTCGTTGAAACCCATTCTATAAATAAAAGCAGTCCTCTAATTCTCCTGTAAATAAGAGAGGGCCGTGTAACCCTAACGACGAAATGTCCTCCAAGTTAAAGTCGTTTAAAGAACTCGGACGCCACGAACGAAACTTTAATTATCCAGACATAAACTAAGCTAATTAAGGTACTCTTTGACAAGGCGAGGGGCTCTTCTGTTGTGAAATTATGGGACTGGTGCATTTGGAACAGTGGCGTAAACCCGGAATTTTTGCGTCTGGGTTTTCGTTTGCTTCAACTGAATTATTGTTCTCAAAATGAAGCATATCCTAGATACAGTCAGTTTTAGAGATTCGTGTCGTTTAAAGTGTTTACAAAACCAGTACATTACCATACCAGAAAGTTATGTGCAAAATTCATTTCGATATCGGAATATAATAATTCGATCACACGGAAGAAATTCTTATATATATAAGACACATTTTTTTCACTGAGAGACACATAAGTTTTCCCATTAACTATTAAGAGTCTGCTACGCTTACATACACAACTTACATGTCAACAATATCTAAGCATTGCTATATATATATTAAAAATATAACACATGTTTTGATTATTTTAAATATATAACTATATATATTTCTTTCTCAGAGTGAGTGAATAACTTTTAATGGCCGCAAAAATTTATACACTATGGTTTAATTACTATGCAAGAATGAATATTAACTTACATATTTATCAGTCTGAATTTAATTTAGAATTTAGTTACATATTTCCTGGTGGCTTAAGGTATGGCATGGCTCGGAAATAATATCGGATGAAATAGTTTAAGGATTCGGTCCTCTGATTGTACTCGTCGCTAGCATTATTCAAAAACTGGCGGGTAGATGTGTGCTTCAGCAATGAATTGCTCGTTGCACTATGGCTGGCTGCATGGAGACTTCTAGTTTTTCCACACAAATTTGGAATCAGTTTACCCTTAAAATTCTCCAGAAAGGCAACCTATTCCAATATATTAGAGCTAAATCAGACTTCTACCTCATGGGCACCTGGTAGGTGCCTGACCAACATAAGATGTCACACTTCCCTTTTATCCTAGACTTGACTAGTTATGCTAAACCAAGTGGGATTAGAATCAGCAAAAAACCGCCAAATGTGTTGGCGATTTTTATTTTATAAAGTAAAGGATAGCTTACTTGATTCGTGAAATTTTCATGAATATTTTAAGAATATATGTATTCAAATATCAAACAAAATAAATTTGCTATAATTAGTATTCAATAAATTATATTATTCATTTAACAAATACTAGACGTTGTACCCGCCGCTCCGCTCGAATTTATCCATCCAATCCTTAATGGTAATACCTAATTCATTACTACTTTAAAAAGCGAGAAACAAACTTCATAACGGTAGATTTATTTGGCATCTCACACTCATCCCAAATGATAAGTTTGCAATTTGTTGGACAATCGCCTTATCAGACTTTTTGCTTATATTGCATATAGAATTCTCAGTGTGAGCTAAGACCAGAGATAACTGTAACAGAGAATGTGCTGTGAGGTCACCATACAAAAGTATTATAGCTATTCTTAATGGAGAAACGACAAGAGCTATATGACAGTTAGGTTGAATTTCAGCAAGGATCAAATTAATTTTAAAATGTTGTTTCAGTTCTACATGAGACTTCAAGTAAGAGATGGGTTCACCGTCAATCGGCAATCAAATTCACCATTACTTCATGAGCTGTTGGCTGATATTTTGTTAGTCAAGGTTTATTTGTTCCCACCATGTCTTGTACAACATTCACATCGTAGTTTGTAATATGAAACAAATCTCTGTTCAAAGCACCATATGTTGACTTGTCGACATGGGTAATACACGCTATAACAACCTTTTCTCACTAATTGATAAACATCTTAATATCAACTGCTACTAAAATTCAACATTCACAAAATTCAGCAACGCTCAAATAAATATTCACTACGCAAGATGCAACGTGCTTACGAGGGAATGCCAACGTGAATAATTTTGGAAAATATGTTCGGTTGAGTTTGTACTTTTGTGAAAATATGTATAAAATGTGTGTTTGGTTTAAATTTTGTGATCCACATTCACACCTTACTATATTAAAAGCCTTGATATCCAAGTGGTATGACAGTAGTGGGTAACAGGGAAAATTATTCATGAATTCTAGATACTACGAAGGTAAAAGGAGACCAAAAATTCGTAGTTAGAAAATTTAAAACTAAAAGGAAATGAAAATGGAATTGTCAAAAAAATGCAAATTAATTTTAACATGAACAAAATCACGTGAGAGATTAAAAAGTTAAATAGATTTAAAATTGCAACAAACAAAAACGTTATAAATTGTGTTTAAAATAATTTTGAAAAGTGATTAAAAGTCAAAGAGATACTGGTACAAAAGTGAAACATGTGTCGTTGAGAAGCTGATATGTTCTGAAGTTACTGTGGAAAAACGATAAAAATTACCCATTTTACTCCTGTTGGAAACTTTTTTAAACGTAATTAATCCTTCCAGGTGCGAAGGAACATGTGTACCAGATTTCTTTCTAAACATTGCATGTTTCAGCTATAGATTCCCAACATAATATTTGGATTTTGAGCTTTAATGATAAGACATTATGTGTTAATAGGGAAAAATAATGCCTGAAATATAGATATTAAGAAGGTAAAAAAATGAGGCCACAAAAGCTACAATTAAAAAAATTCAAAGGTTCCTTTTTCTGTCCGTTGATAGGTTTTAAAAAGTAAGATTTTGAAGCTGGTGCGAGAACATAGACAATGCAATAAAAACTGGAAAACTTATAAATGAACTATAATCTTATTTAATAAGATAAAGTAAAGAAAAATCCAGTCAATTAAAAGACAGGTAAGCAATAAAAATTTAAAAGTGATAAAATCTGAGACAAAATTAAGTCAAACTATAGAAGAAGTTGCAACTATTTTAAAAAGCAGTGTTTAAATGTAATTTACAGCACGCGCATATTTAAAGCTGCGAAATTCTGCGTGCGAAAGTGAAAATGCCTAAAAAAAGCAATTTAACATTGGCAGAAGCACGCGAGTGGCAAATTTGATTAGGTTTAAGATTGCAGCAAACGAAAGAATTTCTTACAAATTATGTTTAAATTAATTTTTAAAATTGAATATAAATGAGAAAAAAAAGTCATACAGAAATGGAATGGGTGCCACTGAAAAGCTAATGTTTTAAATTTTAAGAGGGTGTAAAAATAGTTTCTGTGCTATGATAAGTTTTGGAAAAAGTAATTGCCTGATTATCGAGTATGCGCTCGTTTGTTTATACATTTCTAAGTCTAAAGAGCTAAAATCGCGCGATCACAAGACCAAATATCCACAGAAAGCAACTGAAGCTTAACATTGGTAAAAGCGCGTATTAATAAACAGTGAAATATGAAAATCTAAGGAACTAGAATCGCATGATCACAAACCAATGGTGATGTGAAAATATCCACAGAAATCAACTTAAATTTAAGCACGCGTGTAAGCACTTTTGCATTTTGAAAGATATTGCAATAAATAGAAGCAAACAAAAGCACTTAGAGGTTCTATTTAAATTAATTTTCAAAATTGATTAAAAATCGGAGAAAACGGTCTAAGAAAAGGGTACAAGTTTCACTGAGAAGCTAATTTTTTGAATTTTAAGATGGTGTTAAAATTTCTGGGAGATGATAGGTTCCAAAGTTATGGCGGAAAAACTTTAAACCTTTTAACCCCCTTTCACCCCCTTTTGGTGGAGCAAGCAACTTTTTAATTGCGTAATTAATCCTTCAAGGTGCTAAGGAACATATGAGCCAAATTTCGTTCTAATCCTTCAAAATGTGTGGAATTGTATTTCAAACACACAAACAAACAATCAAATAGACATTGAATTTTATATATATAGATAATAATATTCTGGAACTACTTTTAGAACAATTAATCTGATTTTACAGAGTTAACAAATGTGGTAGAAATAACGTTTAGCCAAGCTAGTAAAAAAACAGCAGCTTTCATCTATAAACAATGGAAGAGCGAGTTTTTGTCAAATTTAGCAATCAGTCCCATTTCAAACAAACTCAGTTTAACTCTCAACGTTCAAGAGGGAGGACAAAATAGTCTTCTATCTGAATTTATACGACTTAGGAAAAGAATTCTGTCGGAAACAACGAATAATCTAGATAATTAAGCAGTTTTAAATGCATTAAATGCTTGTGTTAAAAATCTTCTACAGTACACAATGATTAATTTAATGTAAGTGAATGAATTAATTTTTAAATATTTTATGCTATTTAAATTTTTCTTTTTAATTTTTTTCGTTTTAAAATAAATTTCTATTGAAAATCATTACGAAATGAAAGTACTTTAAGCTTATATATATTTTTAAAACCTCGCAAAGACTTAGGAATAATGCTGTCTGGGCGATATATCATTCCGATTTTATCATCATTTAATTAATTGTTAGTTTGGTATTAGTAATTACATTTATTAAGATAATAAATTAATTTATCTAAGTCATCAATTGCATATTTCCTGATGATATCATTAGAAATTCAGTTTTATAAAAGATGTCACTGAAGTATCATACATCGGGATCCATCTTTTCATGGAAAGTTCGAAAAAAAGAATTATATACATTTTAAGTTGAATAAACAAACTGAATTGAATCAAATGAATGATTCCATGGAAAATGGAGATCACTAGTTTCTTTATGAAATTTTTAATATCAGAAAAGGTTAAGATTCCATTGAAGCAACAAATTGCTATATTCAGTATAAAAAAGATGACCTTTTAAAACATCATCTGAAAGAATGTAATGATGAGTTTTTATTTTAAATGACTAATTATTGTGTATCTAAAATTACCAAATGCAGTTAAAAATTATTTCTTTCAAGCATCATCTCAAAAGAGTTTTTAATCTCAAAATTAGACTCATTGATTTAACGGAGAAGCCTTCAATTTTGAACTAACTTCCATTTTAGGAGCTCAAAAAGTATTATCACTTTTTTTACAATAATTTGGTTGGATTAGCGTCTCGACTTGAAGCTACACGAAATTTATCGGATTCAAACTTCATGAGTTTGAAGCATGATTAATTGACAATTTAATAGAGTTGGAATTTCGCAATTTATACAGCACAAACTTAAAGGCATTCAAGTCTCAATATGTTCTTGATTCCTGTTAGACCAGCAGTTATCAAGAATCAAATCCACGAAATTTGGATTATGATTTTCGCTCTTATTTTGTCCTAAGTAGGAACAGTATCAAATAGTCCGTTAAAAATCAATACATAAATTAAAACTAACAAAAAGCCTCTTCCTTGTAAAATTTAAAGTATTTTAAATTCTTCATCAATAAAATATTGCACTTTAACATTGAACTTATACTTAACAGAGATAAACACTTAATCAGTTAATCATTAACAAATTAAAATCAAACTCGACGTCTTCAGCACATGTTCACTGACTCGTGTCTCACCTCAGACTAGCTTGTGATCGTTCCCACCACACGATGGCGCTGTTCTAAATGATGGTGCCTGTGCGTCAGTCTTTGATGGGGAGCACATTCATTCGTCACAGTCAATTATTATTTTATAATATTAATGGATTAAATTATATTTTTGAAATTATGTGAGATCTATTCCAAGTAATTCATAGTATAGTTTGAAAGTGAGATAATAACGAATAAATGTTCAAATTCGATGCTACTTGTCATTCTGTTTTAAACTAATAAGTAATGTGTTTTGCTACACTTATGATAATACATAATAAGTTTTCCGAAACTCTCCTGTCTCCATTTTCTATTGATTAATATCTTTGCTAGTATATTGCGCTGCCTGTAATTTCATAAGCTGTACTTCTGTACTAGTACTTCCATACCTAAAACTGGGTAGAGTGGATAATTAGATTTCAAACTTGTCTAAAAAAGCTTCGCCAAAATCTACTCAAAAATGGCAAGATTCTATTTAAATAAATATTTTTAGTATATTAAATTAGTATTGAATATTTATTTTAACTTTTTTATTCTAAAATTTTATTATAAATTAAAGATCAAATTAATATTAATTATTTTCACACACATGGGATTACTTTTCGTTCCGAAAATACACCATGAACGTCTGCGATCTATCTTGAAATTTGAATCCAGATAAGATGAAAACGATTCTAAAGCTCGCAACAGTATTCTTCGAGCATCTATGCTACATTAACCCAGATAGTACAACATTCTACACTGTATAATATTGTTTTATATCATACACTTCATTCCGTACTGCACAATGTTACACAATTTTGCGAATATTGTATAATACCCTATTATATTGTACATTATATATGTGCAACTAGGGTGAATAGGCTGAATGTTGTTTCAAAAATTTGAGGAAGAAAGTGCGAAAAACGTACTGTTTGAAGCAAATATCAACAGTATGCCAAAAGTAATCATTTTGAAATTGGTTGAGAAGCAAAATTTTGTACGATAACAAATCAAAATTTTAAATTATGGCCAGTAGGTAAATTTTGATAGAAAAGCAATTAAATGAGAAATAATTTGATTTAATAATTTTAAATTTTCAACGAAAATATTTCAGTAACTTTTAGTTAACATTCTTAATAATTTATTTAAATTAACCATTTTTCATTATTTATCTTTCATATTGTTTTTACGTAAAATTTAGTGGTTCTTTGTATTCATATTTAAATAGCTCTATATATAAATGATCAGTAAGGTTTATCAGTTTTTTTAATCGACGCTTAATTTTAGAAATCCTGCACTCTATTGTCAATCTTAAAAGTCTAGCAATTGGGATTTTACATTCCGAGCTATGACTCATGTAAGCGAAAAAAATATTGGACATTTTTTGCCGGAAAGGTGGCTTCTGAAGATTGAAACGGCTACCCAACTTCTGAAATAACTTTTTTGTCTGTCAATACCAGCCGTTTGGACAAAAAGAGCCTTTTAACTTCAACAAGCGATGTTCATAAACAATTATCCGGCATCTAAATAATAAACGACACAAAACTAAGATTTGGCCATTGATCTAAACCATCACATTTAAAATTCATAACATCAGAAAAATATGTGCAAATTATTTCTTTACTCTGATAAATTATTCATATACCTTAATAGCATATCGATGCACACCAGAGAAAAAACTAACCACACAAAAGCCCAGAGGAGTCTTTACGGACCATTATACCTGTGTTCTTCTCAACAGGCCTTCACTTATTACGCTGAAACTTTCTTAGTCTAAGAGGTTCTAGTGGAAATTTTTGAGTCTTTTGATACACACTTTTCAAGAAGTGGATGGGGTCCTCCGGGCTTAAAATGTACGTTTTGAGTGGCAGCAAGTGGCATGCCATCCACTCTCCTCCCAGTCAGTATGACCCCCCTTGGGAAAAATCGTTTGGCAATTTAATAGCAATGTAATTAAATTCTCACAGAAGCGATGGCTGGCTTCTTTGCGACAACAGTACAGGGGATGTCTTGAGGGGGTTTGGCACTTCACATTTTTGAAACGTCAGCAATTCAAAATGGAAATCTGGATAGGGGAAGAGGAGGGCTGAAGTTCGGTTGGAGGTTTGAGCTGTTGTTTACCGGAATGATCGTTTGAAGATTGGTCTCTTTGGGAAAATACAAAAGGATGGTTTGAAATAATGATGTGAGTGTGCTTAGTCTGTTTGAATGTTATCGTGAAAATAATTAGAACTGCTGGCGCTCTAGACGCAAACGTCGAGAGCCTGCAGAATTGAGAAGACTCTATTTTCTTGACATCTCATAATGTATATTCAATTAAGCACCTATTTATCATTGTTAAAAGACTTAAAGTAAATTGGTTTAAATGCGAGAACGGATAATTATGGTACTTCCGGGATGATGGATCAGTCCCTTTGTGGACATAAGATCATCTTGTTTTTGAGCAACTTATTAATAATCAACTTATTTTTCTAAATAATTACTTCAAATAGCATTTACTTCCAGTGACTTTAATAGTTACTTTAAATAACAGTACTTAAAGGTTTAAAAGGCTAAATTCCTGGCAGTCTACAAAACTGTATTTTTTATTATTAATTATTTTGTTGAAATTTTTATGACTCCTTTAAGTAGAAAAATGACTTACTGAAAGAAATCTTTAGAGAAATATACGATATTTGTGGAATTTTTCGGGTATTCTTCAATCACTTAACTGTAGTGCTTTTTCGACATACGCATTGAATATTGTATTTTAAAACTAATAGGCTAAAATTAAATTTAGAATTTATAATTCAATACAAAAATTAGGTGGGCTCCATTAGAAAATCAAGTGCTGTATGGTAGCTTAGTTGAATCAATAGTTCAATTCATTACTAAAATAAAAGATGTTGTCTAATAGTTAAAACGAAAAACAGGTTAGGGTCTTAAATCATGAAGATACTTACAAATGTACATTAACTTGCTAAATTGCTTATGTCCTACTGAAAGATCGTTTATAATAATTTTTATATAATTTGTTTTTCTCACGAAGATTATTCCCAAACTTCGAAACACATTAAATCTAAGGATAAAACATTTTATGATCGGTTTGTTTGTGTTATAAACCTCTATATATACATGTACTTGTATGTGTTATATGCCTTAAATTTTTTAAAAATTACTCCGTTGTAAAAGTTTGAAAATCATTTTACAACACGTAAGGTAATGTCTGTAACACCAAAAATAAATGTCAATTGAAAATTTATCTAACTTTTGTGTATTGTAAACTTTGTGTATTATACGTCAAAAAACTAACCCGAAATATAATTTCCTTTACTCTTCTCTTGAGTCTTTTATCCTCGAGAACTAGCATTTTTTTAAAAAATTAGATTTGTGATTAGACACAACAAAACAACAAATTTTTGCATATATCTCCCCTGTGCCAATTGCTTAATTGAAAATGCGATGTTCAATATTTATTAAAAGCTTCCAGCGGGATAATTTATACTCATAAAAACGCACTAATTCCAGTTATTTAATGACTCTCACTTGTATCATAACGTTTATAACTGCAGACCCCTCTTAGGGCACTCCCACATTGTTAGATAGCATTATTAATTGTGAACAAATCTCATATTCTTTCTATTCTAAATCGATGAGGGATTTATATATCTTTAATTATTAGATTTTGTCTCCTCGTTTCTCGAACAAGCCTATTTTCGGGTGCGATAAGTTTTTTAAAAATATTTCTTGAGTACTTTCAACTAAAGCATTGATTTTTTTTATTAGTTAAGGTCTAATAAACTGAAATGGGAGCCATCATTTACTCAGAAAGCATACCCATATGGCAAAAGACAGTTTGTTGAAAAACAGTCAACTCCCTTCAGCAATACGATCTCAAAGACAAAATACACCAAAAAGCGGCGTAGCAAGGGCAAGTGGCGCCTGGGTCATAATACGATATTTTGCCTTCCCCCTCTGTCATCAACTTTGTAAACGGTGACTTATAATTGTATTTTTTCGTCCCCTCATCTTATTTGACATTAAAAAGTGATATAAACTCATTAACGTTTTGTCAACATAGACAGTGGCGTAGCGAGGATAAGTGGCACCTGGGGAATAACATGATTGTTCTTTTACGCTCATCGCCATCAATGGCTTAGCAAGTCTTAATAGCGCCATGGTCTTGGTATTATTTTTACGCCTCGTTATCACATTTTGCTTTAAAAAATGGCAGGTTAACGCTTGGTTAACTCCATGCCGCCCCCTAAAACTAGCCTCCGTTCCTTGGTCCCCGGTCACTACGCCACTGATACCAACACCGATACATTTAATTATTGGGCTCAAAAGGCATTTAAAATCCAATGCGTTTAGTTCTGTATGTTTGCATTCATTTAGAAACAAATAAATAGAGAATTGTTTTTTTTAAAAAACCGGACATCTAATTTTTGACAAGAAAAAATGGAAAATCGAACTATTAAATTTGCATGAAGGGAATGCAATTTTTTCAACTTAAATAATTTTACAGTCCTTCGTGACTTTATTTTTTAAAAATTATATCATGCTCTAATTGTCGCTCGCAGCTAAATCATGAAGTAATTTTGATCTGCTAGCATCTTCAGCAAGTAAATCTCTGCTAATAATAAAGGTGTGGTGTGCGCGTGCGTGTGGAATGTGCACCTCGGAGACTTTTTCAAAAATTCTAATTGGAATTTTAATTAATTAAAAATTAAGCAAAATTTCGGCGTTTTTCCTTAATAACTTCCGAACAGACTACAGCACAAAAATCATTTTTACACTATCTGAAAGTGCAAAAAATTACCTTCTCAAAAATATGAATTAAGTTGCCGTAAAATTTTTTCTCTAATTTTAATAAATTTAAAAAAAATATTTTTGGTATTATTTACAACAATACTTTTTATTGATGCAACGCAATTCAAACCGTTTTCATTGTTTAAACAAATATTTAATTGCGTGTTTCTCTTTCATTGTTGAAAGTTGAGGTAATATCTTAATACATTTTGCTTTCATATTTCATTTCATCAAAATTTTTATGGAATCTGTAAATTAGGCTCTCTAAGATATTACGTATATTAAGAAATATATCTAATAAGCCGAATAATTATGGTTGCTATTTTTAGATGTTACATGACATGGTCAGTTATTTGACTCAGTTAGGAACATTTATGTAGACAATGAACAGATCAGGTGCAAAGCCACTAAAAGAACATGGGTTAAATATCTACCACAATCTGAAGTTTAAAATTACTTTGTTAAAGCAGCCATGGATATAAAATGATACAAGATTCAATTGAAACCATATTCTCGATGCAACATTGTAACAACACCGTAAATATGATTTCTCCGATCAATTAGGATCATTGTTGAACATTTTAATTTCTTTATATACAAATATTTTTAGAATTCAAAACTTTAAGAATCTTGTTATTCGGACGATAGTTAATTCACAGAAATTGAAAAATGAGCTTTAGAATATAATTAAGTAAAATTATATTCCATTCACAAAATCAATGCATCGAGAAGAAATTAATTCTATTGTAAATTTAAAACTTAAGGTATTCTCTTCGAGATATTTTTCCTCTGGCAGTAAATTTTATGATTCATGATTTTAAACCTTTTCGTTTTGCACGTATGAATGCAAACTATACGCGATTAACAAAATTAGTCAAAATATTCAGCTAAGTTTGAATTATTTTGAACAGAATTCAGCAAATGATTATTTCTGATTTCCATGCCTAATTTTGTTTTAATTTTATAAACGAGAGTGAACTATAAGGCTAAGAAAATAGAAATGAGCAATACTGAATGAAATTTTCTTAATTTATTATTAGTGCATTATTTAGATATTTTATTTCCTGCGTATAAGCTTGCTTAGATCCTGAAAAATTTCTTACACGAAAAAAGATTTGGGGAAATTTCTTTTCAATTTGAACCAAAAACACTTTGCTGCAGCTCTGTTATGGGATTTTCAATTTAAAATCTTATTTTCCTGAATACACATTAGTATACAAAATGTCAGGAACAAATATTACAATGCCATAATTTTTATATTTTCCTTCTATCTATAATTTTAATTTTCATGAAGCCTTAAAAAGTAATATTATGTGTAAGCCAAATATATAATCTAAAACTCTAGCCTGCATGCTTACCTAATGGGTTTACTTGTTTCATTTTTGACTTCCACCCTGATACGTCTACTCCAGAGTCTTCTCCTACCATAATAGCAAGTGACAAAGGTAATTCATCTGGTACTGGGACCATTGTAGATATCACTAGTTCTGGCGTGGTCAAGGAAGACGGTGGTACATTATCATTAGGACTAACAGTCGAATGTGACCATTTGCCATCGCCATAACCACCTGTGCCATTCGAAGGCACATGAGTATTATAGGCATAATACCGATTAGGAGTTGGTCTACGAGGAGGAATACTGCTGTTAGGCACAGGCCTATTCGACCACCTGCCCTGGGTTGATGATCTGTATTCAGGATCTCTTCCTGTGTGACCGTAACCATAACCCCTTCCCTGAACAGTATCATTTTTGTCAGTTGGTTTGTTTGTGAAATGGCTCGTATGTTTAGGGGTTGAATAATAGTTTCTAGTATTCTTATTCACTATCTTTGGAGTGAAAGTTGACGGTCTTAAAGGATTTGGAGGTCTGCTGCTCTGCTGTTGTTTTGTCCTGGAAGATGGTCTTTCTCTGCTAGGAAGAACTGAGAATTCGTCCTCCACCCCATCCGCGGTGTGGTAACGCCATCTGTTGGCACTTTCGTGCACCATCTTCATCCCATCCATCAAATTTCTCTGACTGGGATTGATCGGAGAGTCATTGACAGTGACGCTGCGATTCATCAGTGCTCTATGACGGTAATTATCCGTGTGGACATTCCGCCAATTATCGTGCACTTTGATTGCGTCGGATGCCCCCTTTTTAATAACGGGGGATTCAGTGGAGCTAATCACTCTGAAGGTACCGAACACTTGGCTCACGTTGGCCGCCCACGCGGTTCCATTTCGGAGGGGCGGGGTGAATCTGTGAGGTGTGAATGGTGATAGCTTAATATTCGATTCATGGGAGCTGGAGTGGGCCTGGCGTTGCGTGCTGGCTGTCGAGGTGGTTGAGGTGTGGTGGTTGATTGATGGAGGAGATGATGGACTGTGTGCTGTTGTGTCTGGGATATCTCGTTTTTTCCTACCGAATGATTCCATGTTGTTAGAACAGCGCACCTGTAAATGGGAAAAAGTATTTAGTTAATGACAACATGTGAACAAATAAAGAAAAAATATTTTACAGAGAGTATAGCAAATACATAGCATATAAATCTGTAACTAATGTGAAAAAACAAAATCCGAATTTTTATTATTATCTGTATGATACATCGACGGGAATATAATATAATTATATGTAATACATATATTATATTAATTTAACAAAATATAGTAGAACATGATGATTAAATTTATATCTGATTATTTTGAGAAATCAATTTGCGATTTAATAAATTCTGATAAAAATCGTTGCAAAAACGCGATGGCTCTGTTGATACTGGTTAATAAATGTAATGAATCAGGATTTTGTGCAAATATATATTTAGTACGATAGTTCAGATTTCAAAAGAAATATGAATCCATATAATATACGTCTTCTAAGACAAAAATGTTTATTTTCCAAATTAGTAACTTTCTTTCTGAATGAAATTTCCTACGTGCAATAACTGCTCCCAAAGATGACTACAAATCTATTAATGTAGTGAATGAAGAATTCGTTCTCTAATAACCTAAACAAATTTTCTCATGCAATGAAAAACTCAAGCATGAACAATCCACTTACTTTCTTCATTTTAAATACAAATATTTACGTATTGATGAGTCTAGGTTCTAGAAAGAATTAAGCTATTCATGTGCCTTCAGTGATCATCCCATTAGAGTTGTAATTTAAGATAATTGCTCCTCTTTCATTTTTCCTTAACACCTCAAAGACTGTATACAGTTTAGTTTATTTAGATAAACGACCTGTTAATCTAACTAACTGTACAATTTTCGGACGCACCTCGTAATTTTGAACCATCATCAGATAATGATATCGACGCTTGAACTGCCATCCCCCTCTCCAAACTTCCGAGTGATACCAACAAGAACCTCGATAGATTTAGCGTGCACCGGATCCATATACGCAGCAGATATTTTGTGGATTCGGGTAAAATATACATTTTAAAATATTTATCTATTTACAACCCACGTTGACCCCCTCATCCATTGGATTTTTTAAATTTACCCACTCACCCATTGTTACAGAAATTGTTACCTTTTAGAATATGTAATAATCCCATGTTTTTGTCCCAAAGTCTTAATAAAATTTTCTCTTATAAGAATTTTTCTAAATAAATTTAAAAATAAACAGGTAGGTATGCCTGGATAATTTAACTTCAAAATTTAAATACATTAGCATATAGCATAATTTCTTAAAAATATTGAAAACAGAAAGTTAAAAAAGGTAGTTGTTGATTGAGCTTACGGGTTTGCACTGGTCTTGGCAGAAACGGATTTGGACTTCGAAATTGACCAGACCTGTAGAAGGGAACCGGAAGGCCTTGAAATTGGCGAAAAGGGATTTCCGGTCTCGGGCGTCCAAATTCAAACCAGGGAAGATACTCGGGTCTGTGGGGCACCTAAAATATATACAAGAAAATTATATAAGCAAGTTATGATCAATTTATTCTTATCTAAAAATATTTGGGCTTAATTATTATTATTACTGATTCTTTTCTACGTTTTAATACAGGGTCCCCCACACTTTTCGGGGCCCAACAGCTAGAAAATAGAAACAGGCATATACTTCCAATAAAAAAACTAACTCAAATATCGTAAAGAGTAGTATTTTATGACATGTGAATCTATAAAAGCACTGCTGAAAACAGTGCGAAGTCTACATGTTTTTACGGACCCCGGTCCTATTAGTCATATTTAGTAAAATATTCTTGACACCCTAACTTTTAAACAAAAAAATGACATGACATCTATTAAAAAAATATTTTTAATGTTTTAACAATGGCAATGCATTTCAAGATTCTTGAAAAATCAAACATATTAAAAAAATATAAATTCTTAATAACTTTTTATATATAAATGAATTGTTCAATGGAAATTATTTTCAGCACCGGAATAACTAATCATTACTACAAATCAGTTCATCCGTTTTTAAAGGTTTTGAAATCATCAGCTTAAACACATTCTTTCTACATCGTCTGGTCGTTTTCACTAATTTACCAGCAAATTTTAATTACTTCCTGCTTACTTCAAGTTTTTCGTTGTTTTAAAATTCAGCTTAATGTTCTTGAATATGTTTAATAAAAATTTAAATCTAAGGCTTATATTTTTATACTGATATCATTTGTTTTACAAAATAATATTGTTTTATATTTAAACACTATATTTTTTTAAATGTATTTTTCGACATAATCTAGCGTTGCAATTTGCCCTTAATTATAAAATATAACCCAAAATATACATCCAAAAAATATTTAATTTTCATATTAGTAGTAAATGCAAAAAATGATCAAATAAGCTTAATAGCTTAATGTCCTATCGGTTAAGCATCCTCGGCAGTGTGGAATGTCTGCTGTATTTCCAAAAGTGAATTTCAATTGATTCACTTATTTTTGCTTAATATATTATTTATGTATACCACTTACCCAGTGCTGTCTATAAGGAACAATGATTCCCCGTTCTTGCTTCGTGCATACAGGTTCCGTGCAAATATGGCCAGATTGCCTTTTGAAGATAAAAAAAAAATGAATTTCAGATGAAATAAATATTTCCAAAAGAACTTTAGTTTAAAATAAATTATTACTTATTACATTAGTACATATTAATATTAATTTTCTGGTGTCGTTGCTGTTTACAGAAAGCCAGTATTGATATTTTTGTATATAAACAATAAAAGTAGCAGATTATGATTTAAATAACATTGCTCCTTCTTCATCCTTACACCGAATTTAAGTTTTACTTTTACTATAAATATAAACCCAAATAAAGTTATTTATTAAATCATTTATATTTCTGTTATTACTAACGAATTATTTAACATTTGTCAACTAACAGAAAACTAATGAAAAATTTGGAATAAAGTACTGAGAGCTGCACAGTGATTCTTATATTTTGATCAGAAACTCTCATTCAGTGCACCTGTCACTAAAAAAAATTGCTCTGTTTTGTAAAGAGTATTTCATATTTGTTAACTAGTCTTTACTTAACGTTATCACTAATATCTGCTATGGCAGTAACTTTCAATGAAATTGAAAAAAACTTTTCGTCAGATTCTAGATAAAATCACTCGCAATTATTAAATAGACAAATGAAATGTAGCCTTCAATGCATTATCTCAAGAAAGATTATAATTCAATAAATTGATAAGTATTTGTGTTGAAGGAAAATCTTTTGGATTGACAAGAATGCGTGTGACTTTCATATATTATTATATTATTCTATGCTGTTATAAAAATATAGAGTAAAATTTTTCAGTGTATAGTTCCAAAGAAAAGCAATATTCTTAAAGTAGCATATGCAGTTTTCGAAAATTTATTATGATGGTAAGAGATTAACTAAAAAGAGCACATCTCTCATCATAATTTCAAATTTCAAATAAAGATCTTAGAAACATTCATTAATTTTGATATATTTAATGTCAACTTCAAGGACATTCTGTCCGCTACTTCTTTTGACGTCCATTTCGCCTTATTATAGTATTTTTTCAAGGTCATTACTTCTGCAAGACACACTTTTTATGCCAAAATGGCACTTTAATATCAAAAAAGTAAGAATAAGAGTTATAATTAAGGACACAGGTCATTACTGGCTGGTTCCCTGAGCTCTATTCTCAACATGAGTTCGTCGCCAAGCCCGACCACGCCAGCGTCGCGTCCGGTTCTGTCCAGAACTCTCATTACCAAGTTGGGGGGAGGTGCAGTGTTGGTCACAATGGCGGTGACAGGCAGTTGGAACCTCGTCCTAGAGAACCGGAGATGACAAACAGTTAGAGGTTTCGAAATATTTTATTAGAATTTTGAAGAAAGCACAAAGTTATCATTAAACATTTTTAACTTATTTCAGACTTTGTTGTTAAACAGAAAAAAAAGCCATGAAAGCTTTGAAAGTTTCTTCACCATAAGATAAATTTGAGAAAGATATAATAACTCGTAAGCATTTTTTTTTATTTGGCGAGTAAACGTTTATGAGAAAAATACTTTTTGACATACAACGGTTTTGTTATAAGAATATTATGTCATTTTCAGCTCGTAAATCATAAAATCTGAGCACAAATTTGGATTAAGCTAAATGGAAGTGCGAACTTTAAAGTTTTCTTTGAGAAATTTTGCATTTTTCGATCGATTCGATTCAGTCGAGCCTCACAGTCCGTTAATGAAGATTAAACGATGTATATATATTGTTAAATGGAAAAGACCATAAACATAAGCCGCTTAAAGTATCCTTCACTTCGCCTTTTCGGGAAAGAAATCTCAGAGCCAATAATAAATATGTATGCTTTTTAATTGCAAAGACAAAACCTGCAAGTCATTTTAAGTTTCCGTCACCTGTTTGCACTCTAATCGAAGGAAAAGAAACAGAACTTTTTCTTGAAACTATTTGACAGATGTGACGGCAGCTTCTTGAAGATTTTATAAAACATGAAAAGCAAACCACGTACATTACTTTCCAAACAATTACCCTATCCATATACATTTAAACTGCCACGTATCATCATATCAATTTCCACTAAGATACAAACAAGATATCAAGACAAAAAAAAACTTGCTTAATGCATGTCCATAGCTGTCGGTGAAAGGAAAACGAAATACAAACCATTCACTGTACATAGAAGAAATACTATAATTCGTTTTCTTGTTGAAAGGTATGATGGACCCAAAATTTGTCTTTGATTGAGTAGTTTTATTGCTCATTTATGAGTTCTCTTATGAGATATCATGTACTAAATTGAAGCAGATTAGTAAAAGAAAGATATGCCATTAGCATCTTGACGACTTTGAGCAACAGTTCGTCCAAGAGGAAACTGAAATTGATACATTTAAACTTTATTGAGATTCCAAGTCTTTACATAGGTGTGGAACTCTGCAGAGTTAAACGTCTGAGGAGTTATTTAACTTCTGTGTTAATGTATGAAATTTGTCAGTAATAACTCGCAGTGCATTTCAAATCACATCTTTAATCAAATAAATTGAAATAAAGATTTTCCATTCAGAATTTGTCTCTCCTTAAATTAAATCATGATGTTTATTTCAATATACATATTAAGTTTCTTACAATACCTATGCTCATAACAAGTGCTAAAGATATATACTGAACATACTTGATCAATACCGAAGATTTTCACTGGATGTGAACAATAAAACGAAGCGAATAATCACTTTCTTTAAACAAGATGCGAAAACATCTTGTTGCAACATGACATGTACTTTTATCGAATTACCATGAAGAATTAAAATAAACATTATATTTCCCGCGCTGTAACTCTTTCATATACATGTCCATGACAATAAAATTAAAGCTCCTTTAAATGCTTAACATTCAGGCCTGCAAATTTTAAGAATGGTTTACTGAGATTTATTGCATTTTAATTAACAGAGAAATGTGTACGACAAAAAAAGATGCCTTATAGCATAAAAACAAAGTGTAAATTAATTAACAGACAGAATAGAATGTTATTGTTTCACCTTAGGGTCGCTACCCTCAGAGATCTGAATATACTCCCAATTAGTTTAATTAATTTAATTGGTCTTTTTTACAGCTAAAGTAGAAAAGCTTTATAGTATACAAATGCAATTTCAAAAGCATTTCTCTGGAGTAGAATTTTTAATTAATTTTAGAAAGAAAAGGAAGATATACTTAATTTGCAAAGATATTTTTTTCCTCTGTGAATATTTTTATTTTCTACTCATTTAAATTACGAAGCAAAACGTTTGATATATCAATAGCTTTCAACTGTGAATGGAAAGCATTTTACGTTGCTGTTTCTCCGGTTCTTTAGAACTCAGTTGGGAAAAGTATGATGCGTGAATTGAAATTAAATATTTCAGTGCGTATAATTTGTCTCACATTTGCTCAATGAACAAATGTAGTTGTATTATTCTTCTTATTTCTGTTTTCTGAATTTCATATTTCTCTTAATATCTTTTATAATTAAATTTCAACATTTTATTGGACGTATAAGTGTGAGGTCAATAAAACGTTGAAATTTACGATATAAAATTAGTCTTTTTAATTTTTAAATTTCGTGAAGCAGAGAAATATATTCATAATTTTCACTAAGTTGGTTTAATACACAAATGCAACTTCTATACTGGCACAGATATTACCCTAAAATTAAATTTGACATAATTATGCAATTAGAAAATAACACAAGTGCCCATATTTTGGATACAACTACTTTTGTAAAACATTGTAAAAAAATTCAGATGCTGCATTGAACCAAAATCAATTATTTAATTACAAGTAGTCCTTTTGTAACTTAGGAAGTTAGCTCAGGTATGCATAACAGAGTTCACACAACTAGGATTGCTTTAAAATAACCCAGAATCTTCAAAATGTTAGTTGGTTCGTGATTGCATAATTGTGTCCAATTACCAGTTATCTTCTACACGCCTGCAAAATTCCATTCCCACACTTTAGTATGGTAAGGATTGTTGAAAAACTAAATAAATTTTTTGTGTACTTCACACACATAACACAATCACATAAAAAACGTAACTGAGCATGCACGTAATTGGACGTTGTCTTGCGCTATTCTGTGACGTATGCGTATTATGTGAGCATGAATTAGCTCATCATTCATTCAACTCATCAGAGACGAAAATATTACAGGACAAAAGCTGGACTTATTCAAGCTTTATATTAATAATTTAGTTACGAATGAGAGTTCCTAAGAAATTTCAAATTCAGAAAGATCCAAAGAGTTTTAATAAGAATTCAGAATTTTCAGTTTGTTCTTCAGTAATTTTATTTTTCTAAAACTCCAAGTAACACCTACATTTTATTACAGTGGAAAATCTGTATATCGAAGATTAGGATTACTGAGTTCTGAGATTTATTAAAATTGTATGCTGAAAAAAGCAAATTAACGTAGGATTTTCTCAACAAACATCGTTCTTCATAAAGAGAAAGAAGTACATGCCAATTTAATAAACGATGGGTTAGCATGAAAATTATACACAAAAATTACGAAATAAGAAAACAAAATGTCTTTCCGCTAGCCTCCCAGACGGATTTTACTTAGGTACCTAAAGACTCTCCAAAATGTCTTACTGTATATCATTTAGAAGTTGTTATGGAATGGGAAACCGTCACCAAAAATCACATTTTGAGGTACTATTGTTTTTGCAAAAACATCTAGAAAAACATCTAATGTACCTCTTTTTATTGCGTTCTAAGCAATCTGTTGCTATGCAGATTGGAGATTACTCCATTTTAAATAGAAAACTACACACAGTTTACAATAATGAACCCAAAATACCTTAAATGGACGTTGGTTTCCCGATTTCATAACTGCTTCCACTGTATATTTCGCATTATTTAAAGATTTGGTATGAAACAGAGGGTGTTTAATGAGTTACTGGGTTCATGAGTTATGAATTACTGATATACATTGTTAATAAAAAATGAGGTTTTTCGATTTTTCTCTGTGTGGCAACAATAAAAATTGTTCTTACGTGACGTCCAGTCCAGGTGATGCCCCAGGGAAGAGAGCTCCCAACGTCACTGTCCTGTCAAGGTTTTCGAAAGAGCACACCACTTTGATGGTTTTGTCGCTGTTGGTCACAATCACTGGATGCTGTTGAATGACAACTTCATTGGCGTATCGTCCAGATCCCTTAAAAAAATACGCTGATTAGCAAAATTTCTAAATTGAAAGCCAACATTGCAAGGTCCAGGGGTTAAGAACCAGAGTTCAGGCACCCCTTTTAAAACACCGACCATCAATTGAACATTTTTCTGGGTTTAAAAAAAATAATTGTTATTCGGAAAAAAATTCACAGAAATCTATAATAAGTTTCTTTTTGTGTTAGTTATTTACAGTTTTTTTGTTGTTATCATTGATTTCAATGCAAATATCGCCACAATATCTAAATGTTGCCGTATGACATCTGTGCAGCTATTACTTTTGCATGAAGCCTGCATTAAGGCAGTTTTTTGGCATTATCTTAAAAATTAAAATCATTCCATTTATAATTATGTTCTTAAAAATTAAATTGGATGGAATAAGAAAAATGATTCAATTTCTGAAACAAATTCTGATTGAAAAAGAACTTTCAATAGAATTTATAAATTATATTGAATCCACTTCCGATTGATTTCTTTGTGAAAGGCCATATAAGACACTTTTTCATTTTATAATTAAAGTTCCAAAGCTGTTTTCTAATTCATTTACATTAGGGTGGGTCGAAAAAAATCAATTTTTCGAGTATCAAATTCAAACAGGGCGAAAAAGTTGTGTATTGCCATGCTATTCAACGAAAAAATATTTTTAAAAATTATATTTTTAATCTTAAAATCGCGCAAAGAGCTTAAAGTTTGTAAAAAAATGTCAAAAAACAAAAATTTTTTTAAAAAATCGTCGAGAAAAGTCGACTTTTCCGAGTATCGACTTCCAATAGAGCGCAAATGTTGTGTATTACCATGTTAATCAAAATCTTCCTTTGAAAACTAAGGAAAAAAATTATACTTTTAAACTTCAGCTCGCGAAAAGAGCCTGAAGTTTGGAAAAAATGACAAAAAACGACATTAAACTCTACGCTAAAATTTGACAGGCTACAGATTTTTGCTTCTAATAGCTTCTTAATTCTTTATTTTAGTTTTCTGATGACTGAAAAATTGTATTTAAAAACTATGCACTACATTTTGATTTCGCGCAAAAGGCCCACAGTTTAGAGTTTAGGTGAAAAATGAAGGTTTTTACAGTTTAACAAATAAATTGAATGTGGTATTTTAAATTATAAAATGCAATCTTTCCATGTTTGTTATTATTTGGCGGGAAGATATTCTTTAATGGCAAACCAGATAGGAGCACATGTCTTCATAATGTAGTTAACAAGCGTCTTGAGTTTGCTTTTAAGGCTTGTTTAGGAAATGAACAAGCGTAAGACACGGATTGCATATGTCAGCCATTGGGAGTGACTGAGATGTCCAGGATCTCTTACGGCCAGATCTGGAGCCCATAGTCCTGTCTGGATTGCTCAGACAATACCCAGAAGGTACTGTTGCTCTTTACTCAGATCAGTTTTATTTATATTGATTTCATCTAACTCAATTGCTCCGAAATTTATAATCGGCAATTTCTTACAATTGGTCAGTTGTTTGCCTATTTTCCCAGAAAATGATGCTGTTCCCGTCGTCTCTCCGTCCAAATATTCAAATAAATGTTTGAATGGTAGCTCGTTGAAGTGAAGTAAGCATATGAACCACTGCAGCGGGAGCTGAATTTTAAGCACTATGTTGCGGATAACACCATTTTTCCATCTTGTACTTGTTACGGTACCTTTAAAACCAAATGATTCCAGTTCCTTAATGTCAACGTCATTATCTTCCAGGTACTTCAGAATACACTTGGCTATATCACTACCGGTTCTACTTGCTAGTGGACAATGTGTTACAGATCTAGCCGTAAGAGATCTCGGATCTCTCAGTCACTCCCGATGGCTGACATGGCATGACACCTGGTCTTACGCTTGTTCATTTCCCAAACAAGCCTTAAAAGCGAACTCAAGACGCTTGTTAACTACATTTTGAAGACATATGCTCCTATCTGGTTTGCCATTAAAGAATATCTTCCCGCCAAATAATAACAAACATGGAAAGATTGCATTTTATAACTTAAAATACCACATTCAATTTATTTGTTAAACTGTAAAAACCTTCATTTTTCACCTAAACTCTAAACTGTGGGCCTTTTGCGCGAAATCAAAATGTAGTGCATAGTTTTTAAATATAAATTTTCAGTCATCAGGAAACGAAAATAAAGTACTTAGAAGCTATTAGAAACAAAAATCTGTAGCCTGTCAAATTTCATCATAGAGTTAAATGTCGTTTTTTGTCATTTTTTCAAAACTTCAGGTTCTTTTCGCGAACTGAAGATTAAAAGTATAATTTTTTTCCATATTTTTCCTTTGATTAGCATGGCAATACGCAACATTTGCGCTCTATTAGATTTCGATACTCGAAAAATCGACTTTTTCCCACGATTTTTTAAATATTGTTGTTTTTTGTCATTTTTCCAAACTTTAGGCTCTTTGCGCGGTTTAAGATTAGAAATAGAATTTTTTAAATATTTTTTCGTTGATTAGCATGATAATACACAACTTTTTTGCCCTATTAGAATTCGATACTCGAATAATCGATTTTTTTTCGACCCAGCCTAATTTACATTAGCGCATTCAAATGGTAATGAACAATTTAGAAAGTTCAGTAAATCCTCCGAAGTAGCATTACATCGTAAAATTCATTGCATCGTTAGCCAAAGTGATTAAAATAAAAAAGAACATTTATTTTTTCTGAAATTCATTTTCTTATTTAAAGTGCAAAATTCACACCACTTATTTTTTTTTAATATACAAAACACTGAAAAAAATACATTTAGTAGACACTTTAATTTCGTTTATTTTTAGAACTACATTTAAATAATTTTATTGTGGAATACTTTTGTCATTATAATATTTAATAGCACGCAAAGGACATTAAAATAACTTACATACGCTTCCGGCTATTACAAAACCCATGTTCCAAAGAAATCTTGTTTAATGTCTTCAGTTAAACTAAAATTTAATTTAGGAAACTTTCCAAAACTATTTAAAAGCTATGTAATTGGAAGGTTTACTTAATGAATTTCCATCTGATTCTGAAATTGCGCTATTTCTCTTTCATGGCATTTTAATGCAGGAATTCATTTTCCAAAACTTTAGAGTGAAATAGTTCAGCAAAATTCTAGCGTTAATTCTAGCATTAGTTTAGAGCAAAATCTGCTCATTTCGATGTATTTGTATTCAAGGAAGTTTAGTTTTGGAGTAAAGTTTAATGTTTTAAGCATCTAATATTGAATGACAATCACTTTCATATAGTGGTTAGTTCGAGGAGCATGAATGTTTGAAGAAAGTTTTCAATAGATTTTATCTCGGTTTTTATTTCTAAAAGATTTCAACGATATTTAGTAAATTATTTCAGATATATCGTTCTAGATATAGTTAATCTTTCCTTAGTAAAGTAAGAATATTTCAAGGTTTTTATGTAGTTAACTAATATGAAACCGAAAAACATAGTTAAACGATATGAAATCGGAAAACTTAATAAATTACCCAACACTGATGAGTATTTGAAAAACACGGTTCTTTAATCCTACAGATACATCGGCAACGACGTAATTCCATGCGTTTTATTAATCGGTTATTAACATTTAATCTGTTTTTTCTAGCTCTGTTTCAATTTCTTCTTGTTTAGTTATGGTGGTATTTACAAATGCAGCGAATTTAATATAATGCTAATTTCATATAAGAAAATTACGTAAAATTACTTAAAAAAAGGAGAGTTTTATTTTCAGGTTCTGTGCCTACAAATAAAATGTTTTTCTCTTTTATATATTATACTAGCTGTATAACCGGCGTTGAACGGGGTAAAAATATTTTCAAAAGTACATATAACGCTTTTAAACTTAATAAAACAGTTTTTCGTTTAAACCTCTTTCGTTGATTTTTGGTCGTCCATCCCCGTGTTGTCTGACACCCTTTGGCTAACAATTAAGCTTTTCTTTCTTTTTCCTCTCCGTAGTTTGAACAACCTGGCGTGAATCTAGCACTCCTTGGTATTCCATTTTTCCCACCCCCATTATTGCTACGACAACAACAGAAGCCCTTTCATATCTTTGTTTTTATCAGGCGGGTATTTATAAACTAAATACTATCAGAAGTTTCAGAAAAATCGGTAACTGATTAGGTATTTTCTTTAAATAAAACAGTTTATCTTTAGGATTCTCGTTCTTTCGTTTCTGAGCTCGCTGAATTAAATGCAATTCATGAGGTTTTTTTTTTTTTTTTTTGTTCTTTAGCTTGCTTGTACCGCGACTGCATTCAATGCATTGTGGCGATACTTGCAAAATTAAATATCTTTCTCTTTCTTTTGGGTATTTACAAAATAAATAATTTAATAACTTTAAGAAAAGTCACTAACTGGTTAAGTATTTTCAATAAACTAAATAAAACAATTTTTCGCCTCCGTGTTTTCCTTTGTTCAGAACTCAAAAACATTCTCAATAACCTTACACACTAATTAGGAGCATTTAAAATCTATTCAAATTAAACGCGAAACATCGCATTGTAAGCAAACTAACGTAGTTGGATTATTTCACGTGCATATAATAAAATTTGTATATGCTTAAAAATAAAAACGGAAGTAAGACTTGGAGTTAATGTTCAAATAAAGCAATATTTCTTAATCACACAGTACGTGTGTTTCTACCTCTGTTAATGAAACACGTAAGTAAAGGATTTAACGAAGCAATAAATAGGTTAAATTTAATTTTATAACAATAGAAAGCATTGTAACGAATTGCGTTTAAAATGCATTTTGAAATATTTATTAAAATTAGAAAAAAACATGGTGCAGAAATGAAAGAGATAATTTTTTGCTCTTTCAAATGATGTAAAATTAAATTTCGTGCAATAAATATTACAGAAATTACTGGCGAAAAAAGTCTAAAAATAGCTTAATTTTCGTTATTTAATTAAATATCTTAAGACCTAATTAATTCTGAAAATTGAAAATAACACAGTTGATCTAGAACTGTGCTCTAAAATGTCGTGTGCAAATTTCATGGCGCTACCGTTCACCGTTTAGGAGGACCGACAGACAGACACATGTATTTTCTGTTTTATACAGTAGACTCTCGATTAACCGGGATGGTCGGGCTTCGTCCCGGATAAGCGAATATCCCGGATAATCCAATTTATGCAAATTTTGATGAAAAATTATGGAAAAATGATAGAAAATGTAAAATTATTATACAATAAGACATTAATAGTTTAATTAATACAAAAGAAAAGGAATTAACAAGAAATTTTAATGTTATTTAGATTAACAATTCGTACAATTGAAAAGGAAAACAGAGATGTAGTTTATCTCACTGTTCTGTGAAGAACGAAATGATAGAAGTCTGTTTTTGTTTTTCATTTACTCGTCTACGTATTATACTACGCAGATTTCTCAATATCACTTTTTCTGCAGGTGTGCTTTCATTTACTTGCTCCAAGTAATTAAGTAACGCCTCAGTGTGTACTAATGCGCCACCGTTACTTAATTTTTGATGAGTTACAAGATTTTCCTCATCACTTTCAGGGCCTTCTTCGAAATTCCTCGTTTCTTCTGAACCACAAGTTACACGGGACACAATATCATCGTCACTTAAAACTTCGCAACAATCTAATCTCGAATCTTCGTTAATCCATTGTTCCACTGCTTCTTCAAGTCTGGCTGGACTCAAGGTCGGCTGGACGAGTCCAGTACAATAGGAAAGGTTGAGAAGAATGCGGTTTCCCGCACATTCCAACTTCTGCAATCTGCGCTTCCTTTTTTGGGGGGAGGTGTCGTCCCGGATAATCCGATCCCGGTTAATCGAGAGTCTACTGTATTATAGATTATAACGTTGTTTGTATCATCATCAATCGCTTACATTTTTAGTGAATTATTATTGTTCCTTAGATCGTCATATCAGGTCAACTGGATATTCAATTGTCAAATGCAGATTTCTAGAAAGCATTCAGACAAATATATAATTTCGATTAGATTCTTCAAAAGATTTGATACTGTGTTTTCATTATGTTACTAATAGGAAGTAATATTTCAAATTAAATCAGTTTAGAATACTGAAGAATGCAGGCATCCAAAATTAGGTTCATACGTTCATGGCACATCGAATATTTTTTTTTGTCAACCCAGACGCCATCAACTTTATGTCTAAAGTATTAAAACATTGGTCCATGATAATAAACGAATGTAGAATTTTTTAGTTATAATGAAATTATTTAGTTATTAATTGCGTAATAAGCATTCTTAATAATTACCTCGACAAGCGTACCGCAACGGGTGCCCAAAGAAATTGCAAAAAGCAGCGTAGTCTGCCCCGTACCAACCATGTAACACTGGGTAGGGTTACCCTTAGCGTACACTCGACCATGGAATGGGGATCCGAAGTTGACAGTCAAAAGCATATCTTGTTGATTGCATTGGACACTCACTAAAGAAAGAAAAGCATCAAACACACAATGAAAATATTTTTTTCTTTTCAGAAAATTGTAAAGAAGATGATCCTAATTTTTTATATGATATAATTATATTTCGTTCGGAAGCAAGAATGAAGTAAATCAATCTACTCTATTAATTAATAGTTTTAGTTTCACTTCCCAGGGTGCTTAGATGTTGAACAACATTATATATGAAAACTTCCCTCATAAATAAATCTTTAATAAAGCACAATCTATAAGCATGGCGTGTAATTTAAAGATCAAGCTGTTCAAAAAGTTTTTTGAAATAAAAAAATGGCGCTACTTATTTCAATATAAATTTTGGATTGTAAAAATATGCATCCGTGCAATTTTAGTCATTGCATGCATGCAAAAAATTTACAAGAAAATAGAAACTTAGGAAAAGGCGTCGTCAATTATCAAACTTAATAATATTTTTGAAATCGAACTTACAAATTCGTCCACAATTTTTTCCCCTTATTAACACTTATTTTAAAATTCTTTATTTTATTTTGCGACGAGTGAATGCTTGTAATTGTGAATTTAAGTCTTTGGTTTCAGCTGCTGTTATAACTATGTAAAATAATTCCTTATGTTACAAAAAGGAATAAAAGTCCTTTTTTGAGTCAGAACTTTTTGTGTGTATTGAAGTCCTTTTCTTAGTCAGAATTTCATTAGAAACAAAATGTTAACTTACTAAATATAGTAAATATAAAATCAACGATATCTTGATTTCATTTATACAAAATCATTTCATACGTGTGCCCTATAAATTAACTAGAACTTCTTTAGGGCATACGTATTAAATAAACACTGTTTCATTGAAAAAAACTTGTGAAATGGAAATGGTCTATCCGTACTTTTGAATGTTGGTCATTACCGTAAACAATACAAAGAACTTGAAATTCGCACAGACTTTAATACTTGTTTGTATTTATCAAAATTACCGTGCAAAAGAAATGTCAAGAACAAAACATTATTTGAAATTTAAATGCATTGCTTTTCAGATCTATAATGTAATAAACTTTTATGAAACGTTGCTTTGGCTTGCTTCTAAGCGCAAAACATTCGTGGAAATACCTTTCTTAAATATTTTTATGTGAAAATTTTCCTGTTATCTTACAAAATAAAGTAGTATTGTATGAATTAGGTTTTCAAGGATATCGGTTTTTTTTCTGTAATAACTACATGGCATGGTAGCACACATGCAAGTAGTATGCTATATGTGTGCTGTACGTTTTTTGAGTTTTCAAGTCCAAGCAGTCAAAACCCAAGAAATAATCAAGAAACGCTCAAGATCCAACTGCTCCCTTACCTTGCTCACAGCTCCCTTTTTCACTGTAAATCGAATTGGGCCGTGGTATGAGACCCTCCGACATGTGCTGCATGCTGATCATGTCATCGCTACTGAGGGCACAATCCCTCACCACAGTTTCGAAATTGAGAGAACGGCACACGAACTTGTCCTCGAGATCGCACTGTCTCTGGCAATCAGCCAGACTGAATGCTCTTGACAGACGGTCTATATACGGGAAGAAGTGATCCGGGATGGTCCGGTATTCGCAAGTGGCAGGTTCTAGAACAGAAACGAGGAAGCGTCATCCAGGATGAAGAGAAAAACTAATAAAAGTAATACAAAGCGTTAAGTCAGAATGTTTCATTTACGATCAATGTAGTAAGATACGTAAATCGACCGAGTTTACACTCTAGTCCCAACTTCGAGTTCAGCTAAGATCTTCGGAAATGGATCTTCATGTTAGATCAGCAAGTTTATAACGAATGCTGTGCATGGTCTGGAGATATGCTCTGAAAATTTCCATATTGCAAAATATGAATAAAAATTACAAGCTTGTTTATCATGCACTTTCTCTTCATAAACAGCGGTTTTACGATTGATTCGTCTCCTAAACAAGTTATCTTCCTTTTATGAAAATAAGACTTTCAAATGAGGACTCAATGGTTTGAATTCACAATAGGCATTTTATACCTGTATAATTTTAATGCATATTTCTTAAATATTAGTCACAATCATCTGATGATATTTTCAACTAGGATTCATAACTTTTTTCTAATTCAACAAAAAAAGTGCATGAACTAAGAGATGGTTATAGGCAAACGGTCTGTAAATTACTTTGAACAAAATGATGATACTTATCAGAAGTATAAACAAGGGAGAATGACAATAAAGCATCTTTGTACCACAATTTTCATTTTTATAAAGAAACTGTAGATATCATAAGAATTTGTAGTCTTAGCAAAGATTTCATGACTGATACTCTTGAGATGTGAGTCAGGTTATCAAATTATAGGGAAATATTACAACAAAATCACTGCATAATTCCTTTTAGACTGATGAAAGATCACACGTGCTTTAAAACATAGACTAATTTCCATTAAAAATATTATTTTAACTTAATAGAATAATATACTTTCAACAAAGTTATTTTTTTAATTTGACACATAGGAATATTTTAAAAATTCAGAAAACAAACCACGATCAGAAAGCAGCCGACAGATAATGTAGTCTTTCCTAAAAATGAATTTTCTAAATCACGTTCATTTCTTACCAGAAGCACATTGATTCTCGAGATATTCCATTTCCGGCAAATCTCGAGCAAAGGCAGATGGCTTAGATCTTCTGTCGTCTGCGTAAAGCCTGCAGATACGTCGGAATGTGTCGTAGGTAGCTGATTTGCATGGTGGCACATTCCGGACACACAAATCTTCGCAATCTGTTCGACGTGGAACTCCTGGCATTTCAAGAATAGGAACATCATGGAAATCATGTCCCGGTACTCTCTCGAATGACCAAAGTTTACCACATGTATAACCTGCAGGAAACAATATGAAGAGTTGATTTCATATGGTAAGAGAGTTCTATCACCTTTATATAGAATATCATCATTTCTTCATAACATTTAAATCCTTCAATTCTGAGAATGGGCTTATTTGAAACGAAGCTTCTTAACGCAGGCTTCGGGATGGGGAGTCAGCATACAAAAAGCGAGCGCCACGCGACGGAAGTACGTCATACCAGAGTAGGCGCATCGATGCGACCACGTCACGAGACGGAAGGACGTCATATCCGTGCGGCAACGTATACCTATACTCTCGTAGACTGTGTGTATAAACATGTTGATGAGGAATGCGCGCATGCGCTCTGTTAGAGAATAGACTGCTTGCTTTTCTTAAAGAGAAATTTTACATAACTACAACAATCATTGACGTTCGCAGAGTTTGGTCGGAATTTCCTGGTTCTCCTAAGATTAGTTGTTCGATGGATTGGCCACAATTATCATGAAATGCCACTTATTTTGGCTGATGATTTTACTGTTAATTTTGCGGATAAAAAATCAGAGCCACTTGAAAAATTTCTTTTTGGTGAATTCAATTTAACTATGAACAGTAATCCAGCAGTGTTGACAACAAAGTTTCACACAACCATTGTTGCAGTTTTTTCCAGATGTATTGATAAAATAAAATTGGAGACATTTGAATTATATTTCAGTTATCACAAACCAATTGTTTCCATGATATAATGTGATGTTTAGATATTAGTAAATAAATGTTTTTTCAATAACTGCTTGTATGCCTTATATTTTTTATCTGTTTTAGAAATAAATTATAAAGAAAAATGAGTTTATACATATATATATATATATATATATATATATATATATACTTATTAACATTATTATAAATAAATAATTACATAATAATTTTTAAATATTTTGTTTCATTTGAGGAAGGGAAGTGAAAGAGAGAGAAACAGAAAGAGAGAGAGAGAAAGATAGTGCGATTCTACCATTATACATTTAGTTATATGGAAAAAGTGTAAGAAGCTTCGCTTCTGTCGTGCGTGAACTCACCGACACACCCGGGGTTTTTTTCTTAGCTCATATTTATCTGCATGTTAATTATTATTTACTAGCAATACGCGCACGTCGTTGCCCGTGGAATCAGGATGTCAACAAAATGAAAAGTAAAAGAGAAAAAAAAAGCCCACAATGACACGAAAAAGTTTTGAAAACAAAATCAAAACAAAAGATACATATTATTGATTTTCCCGCTTATTTTTTTCGCGATAAACAATATTAAAAAATTGCAATGTGAAAATTATTATTCTGCAAGCAAAGTATGCGAGATGAATAAATACGTTAAGATAGTGCCGAAAATAATAATCAAAGTTATTCAGTTGAAGGTCATGACGTATCATGCGCGTCCGCCAATCAAAATTGCCAGCAACGTTCCGAAGAAGTTCCGCGCGAGGAACTCGATCGAGAAAAATAACTCTCAACCGTCCAGAAAAAAATTAATTAAAAAAACACGGGAAAAGATATATTAACCGTTCTTATTTTAAATCCGACAGAACCGTTCTATTTATAAGCTGAAAAAAATTGAAATTAATAGTGTTATTAGAAAGTCGGATGCAACAAATTTAAAATCAAAAGTAACATCTCGATGCCAAAACTGGGTTTTTTTAAAAAATTTCTCAAAATTCAGTAAATTGAGTTAGAAATTCAAAACTAACTTCATTAGAACGGAAATCGCGTGCTCTTTCCGTTGGTGTATCCATTGTTTTCGTACATTTATTTGAAACCATTCTATTGAGAAATTAGTTCGAAAAATCAACCAAAACAACACAAAACATTAAATAAAAAGATTTCTAGACTGAATTTTAAAATTTCGGCTTCGAGGTGCATTCACTCACCATTACGACTACCTGTGTGCCAAATTTCATGGCTGTAAGTGCGATAGCTTCGTCTGGACATCGCAGACAAACACACACACGCACACACACAAACATTGCCTTTTATAAGTATAGATTACCAAAATGATATAATTTGTGGTTTGCATTGTTTATATTGCCTGTGGACGGTCAGTATTAATCCGCTTCGACATAAACACAGAAAACTTGATGTATAACTTCAAAAGAATATCCACCAAAGTATTTGAATAAAAAGCATCTCAAAGCATCTGTTTACATTGTTAAAGCAATCCAGTTATAATAGTTTACGTAAAGATTTCATTCCTACTCCATTTACTGATTTAGTGCATAAATAATGCATCCTTCTTCTTTGATCTATGTAGAGAATAGAATGTTAGAAAGAAGAATGGAGAGAATGTTAAAATGTTAGAATGTTGAAAATTAGAAAGTTGAAAAGTTAGTTTCCTCTCATGTCATTTACCCTCGCTGGATAGGGTTGAGGCTGATTCACGAGAGTTGTAATATGTCAACCTGTCACCCGCTGAAATTATATATGATAAACACTTAATCACTTTATTCTCTTTATATATAATTCCCAATATATCGATAACTGCTATATGTAAAATTTTCTACCCTTTTTTTCAGTTAGTTTTGAACATCACCTTTCATAAAAATTAATTCTATCTGCTATTTGTGGTTTGTCGTTAGCACTTTTTACATTCTCGAATACGAAGAGAAAATACTGAAATCGTCAAAGAATTCAAACTTGAGATTTTGATGAATCTCCACGTTTCAGAGTCTCCAGTTTCTCCCTGAGTCCGAAAAACACAATTTTGGAATTATGTCTGTCTGTCTGTGTGTCTGTGAACACGATAACTCAAAACTAGTAAAGCTACAGGGATGAAATTTGGTATGTGGTCTTTACATGTAATTTGTAGGTTTCTATCAAATTTTGGACAAAATCCGTCGACAGGAAGTCTGTCTGTCTGTGCTCTTGTGAACACGATAACTTAAAAAACTATGTGGGTAAAATTTGGTACACAGTTTTATCATCAGGAATGTAGGAATGTATCAAATTTTGGAGCAAATCCGTCATCGCGTTGACTGACTGTCTGTCTGCATAATCGCATGCTTCTGAGCGCCATAACTCCTAAATGCAATGACTCTGATGAATGAAATTTTGTACGTGGTATTCTAACCTAACTGTAGATTTATGCCCTATTTTCGTTTCAATGTGTTAAAAAAAGTCGTTCAATTTTCATATTCGATTTCCTTCATCTTACAATAAAGCAAAGCCATAATACGCAATGGCGCGGGCTTCTTTATTTTACTTCCGCCTTTTGCCTTGCTGCGCGAGGGAGCGCTTGGCGATACTCGTGACTTTGGTGCCCGTTGAAGGAAATTCACGGGTCTTTGCATTCTAGGCTGCAGTAGGTTCGCATTTTTTAGGGGAGACCACTCCCGCTGGTTTATTTCATTTATTTACAGCTGGTATGTATTATAAATGACATTTGCTTAAATTTATTTATGGTTTCTTATATTAGTAATCTACTAGCTTTGTTTCAAATTACCATTGACACAATTTTACATGTAATTTATGTTTTATACTCGATACTTTTAACAGTATAATTAGATAGTAGTATTGTTAACTATTGACCGCTAATGCAATGTTTCAGCATCAAATTAATCTTTTTTAAAGATTTTACCCATTCAGATTTCATTTGCCAATAACATTTTGATTCTATACATTTAATGAAATAAAATTAAAATATTTCTGTTCCGGGAGCATAAACAGTAGAATATAGAACCTTTTTCCCGCTTACAATAAGAGGCATGAATCTCTGCAGGCATGATAGACGGAGAAAATTGTGAATTTGTTATTTTATTTTAGATTTATGAAGTTTATTATTAAATGAAAAAGGAATTCTTAAATTTTCGTTGAAGCCCCTTGCGAGGAAACCCTTATTATGTAAAGGAGGAAGAAACTAGATCTACCATTACGTCCTCTTAAATAGACTTGAATGTGATCCGTTTTAGAATACTTCATATATCCGAGAGGAATGTAGTTTTAAACTATCGGTTCGTCTAGGAGGAAGAAACAAGGCATATTATTGTTGGAATTCAAATGAAATTGTTCAGTCACTGAATGAAACGTATCTCATTGGTTTATTTCATGACGTAGCCGAAGTTACGGCACTAGTCGAAGTTGATTGGTTGTTACAATCTATATATATTGTTCATTTGTGTTTTTAAAGGAAGCAGTCGAATGGATGGCTGTCAGTGAGTGTGTAAGCTGCAAGACAGCAACATGTTCCTTTTTTAAGTAAACTGGATTAAAGCTATTTTGTATTTTAAACTGCCTGATATCTGCGTTACTCTGCAATTTACACTCACGACATGCCAACAATTATTACGTCCATTTAAATTGCACTGAAAAGATTATCCTAATGTATTCCAAAGCACTTGATATTTTTGAGAAGAATGTAGTTTCAAACACCGATACTTGATATTTAGTGATATATGTTGAAAAAGATATTTGTTTAATTTCACGGAGCTTTTTCTACAGCCGTAAGTCGCCAAGTAAGTTTTACGTAATTAAGTGGTGATGCGTGTCTCGTATACTATTGCCAATTCACTATTGCATTACACTATTGCCAACTTCAGTTCTTCAGTTATGTCTGACTGTAATTTGGCAAATAAATCAAACTCTCAAAAGGAATTTCATACATCTTTCTGCTATCAGTTACTATAGCCCTGTATTTTCGAAAATCCCAAATGAATCATCTGGAAAAACAATTATTTGTAACACCAACATTAAATTGCTACACTGGGGATCTTATGGCTTCTCATAGCACTGAGACTATACAAAATTCTGCTTTCATGAAATCTAAGTTACAGTCTATGAAGATGTACTTCTTGCAGTGTTAGTTTTAGACAAAAAATTATACCAAACGTTGCATGATATGTTTCTGAAAAGCGTTGTTAAATTATACGGATTGCTTTCTTTATTTTTCCTGTCTAGACAGCTAATTTCGACCATCACATTCAAGAGCTGTTTTGCAATAAACTTCTTTGATGTGTCATAACTAACTTCAACTTGTTAAATAATTGTAAATTAACTGCCCAATTATCTCTTCTGAAAGAAAGATACTTTGTAATCGACCCGAAAACTGGTATAGCAAATATTTATTTAGTAAATTATAAGCTTATATCTCTCGATTGATGAAGAATGGCCAAACATTTAATAAACACGTCTTCAAATTATTTACTGGAACTCACATTTTAACCATCACATGAACAGGAATTTTCTGGAAATCCATCATTTCTTAATATTATTACATTTTCTTTCTTCCTTATTTGTCTCAAATGTAAAGCCACACTTTTAAGTCAAAATTTTCAGATAAAAATTGCTCATAATGTTTATTTTGAAATATCAGATTTTATCAATAATTTTTAAAATGTTTTCCTGAAAGATAAGAGTATGGTTTATACTTCACAATTGTTTCTTTCGAGAAGCCAAAATTGATTGGTAGTATTGGTAGTAATGTTTACATTTTAAACCACAAAATACAGTTCTATTCTACAGTTGGTGAAGCAAGGCACTACATAGAATAAGGCGGGTCACTCACGACCGCTCCATTCCACGCAAATGGATTTTTATGACTTCAAGTCATTCTATTTTTTAGTCCATAGATCTAGACCGGTTAATCACGACGTAGCACCACGTACACTTCCCCGTACCTAGAGTCCTTGTGACTCTCTATAAGCTGTTAAGATGGACTTGCAGGTCATTCATGACAAATCTACGGCACACAAATCCGTCTACTTCCAGTCCTTACGATTCCCTACTTTTTTCCCCGCCTTCTCCGATTTCCTCGGTGAATGGATCACTTCAACATTCCTCCGCGTACCTACTCCAGTCCAAATTTCAGCCTCTATGGTCAGGCAATCCAAATAGAGTGATAGAAATTTGGGTGGGTAGTATATCCAACATTCCACTCCATACCACGCCATTTCTGATGGTTTCCACATTGCCAGCCAGTTCTGGCGTGTGGCGGTCGTTAATGACAAGCTTAAGGTTAGATATTCACGAACGCTCTACTCCATACAAATTCGGCCCTCCACGCCAAAACCGGTCATCAGTGTGAAGAACCGATGAGAATTGGAGCGGTGTGAGCCAAAGTTTGGATATCCAACCAAATCGAATAACCAAATTTTCCATTTGGACTGCCGGTCCATAAAAGCTGAAATACAACCGGTGTAGATACGTGTGGGTGGTGTGAAGCTCTCTCGCTCTAGATGAAATTGGAGCGGACGGGGGTTTGCGTTTTGAAGACGGATGGGGAGAAGTATGTGCATTAGATAATCGTAGTGACCAGTTGCGGTTGGTTTTGTGGTTTTCGCGGAGAGATCCGTGAATGATCCACTAAAACGGATGGGCTGAAAATGGAATGGTGTTGTGTGTCACCATACCATTTGCGCAGAGTGGAATGATGGTGTAGAGTGGCATTATAATGAAGTGAATCTTCTTTGCCTGTGCAGATTTCGAGCATATTACACGAACACTGAACTCACTGAGGTGCATTTTACGTGCCTGGCTAAAGGTAAAAAGGAAACAGCTGCACAAAGGATGTACAGAGAAAAATTTCCGAGCAGGCAATTGCCAAATTATCAAACATTCCAGCATAATTCTTCTGAAGTTGCGCGAAACAGGATTGCCCCATGCTTGTATACGTGATGTGGGGAGGTAAGATATCGTAGAAGTCTTTCTGAGGAAGTCTCTGCTAATCAAACATTTGAGGATAATCATACTACAAGCTATAATGACCTAAGAAAGGACAATTTAATTTGATGAAAGTCTAGTGACCACACTCTCAGTTGCTACTGCAAGTAGACTTGAATGCCAAAACAAAGTAAAATGTTTTGAATGAATACCAAACGGGGCTTCGCTGAAATTACTCCCTACATCAGAAACAACACAAAATTTATTCCGAAAAAAATTTTACTATTCAGCTCTTGCTTTTGACGTGAAAACGTCTTTCCTCTCGTTACAGTGACAGTCGGTCGAACTTTCTTGTGTGACAAAATACCGTCAGATTTTAATATCTAATAACTACGAGACTAATAATGCGAAAAGAATGGTTGACCCCACAACGGATAGATAATATCTGTAAGAGTTTGTCGCATAGTATTTGTTTTGCCTGTGATGTCATCGTGCCAGTGTAGACGCATGCGCGTGATTGTAATGAATTAGCTTTATGTAAGGTTATAAGTAAGTGTAGCGTGGAAACGCGTGTAGCTAGGAGGTTAATTCTGGTGTCATTTTAAAGAGTTTGAGGAGTATTACTAGGGCCAAAGTGAGGCAATAAAAATATTTATCAGAATATAAGTAAAAATCGGTTATTAATTGAAAATTTCAATCTTCGCATGTTTTTTTTATTATAACATGCAGAGTTTTCTTTCGAATTGTACGAAACTTACAGAATATTTGACAATACGTAAAAGAAACATTGTATTAAAATTTGATTTCAAAAATTTGAATATTACGGTAAATATGAGCATTTGTAGTAAATAATGTTTTACGGTGCATACATGAAAAGTAGTTCTATATACTGTCAACAGATGGCGCCCTGAAAAGCTACTCTAAATAAAGCATAAGAAAGGCTCGGTTCGGGTCCACGCCGTACATTTTTCGTGGAAACGTCGGGATAAAATCATAAAACAAGTATTTCGTATTAATATGTAATATAATTATCAATCTCATTATTACAATATTTACACAGGGTAGTATACTGGTTACAGAATAGATAAATTACAACATACCACAGACCCCTGCTACATGCGATAAACTTGTGATTTATCTATTCTGTAACCATTATACTACTCTGTGTAAATATTGTATTAAAGAGATTTATAATTAAATTACATATTAATACGAAATACTTGTTTTATGATTTTATCCCGACGTTTTCACGAAAAATCTTCGGCGCGGACCCGAACTGAGCCTTTCTTATGCTTTTTTCATTAATTTTTTTATGTACCTGTTTTTAATTAGAAATAGCAAAAGAACAAGAACAAGATTTCCAGGGAACATTTTAACTTCGTTACAAACATAAAATAATCTATCATTCGACTGACACTTAACATGTTGAGAAATTTTGAAAGAGTTTTGTTTTTACAGGCGCTTAAATGTCCGTCAATAATGCATCCTATTTGTAATATTAACATAGAAAAAATATTTAAACCTAGCTTGCACAGACTTCAAGTAAATATCTGGCACTTAAATATAACGCCAGTACGAAATATTTCCCGTTATGTTATACGTAAAAAGATTTAGCCAGTTCTGTTAAATTCATATAGCCCTTCAAATTTTGTATATATAGGAATATTTAATCCTCTATAAAGTGTATAACATCAACATCTTTGTTCATCATATTGGGCCAGTAATGGGCGTAAATGAGTTATACAAAATACCAAAACAGACTAAAGTCAGAAATAACGGCTTCCAAAAGCATTACTATTGAACTTAACAAGAATTTATGGTGAAAATTCTTCCATGTCTGATGCACACAGCTAAATTCACATTCGTTCAAAGAAATATTAAATTAAATTTTATTACAGCAAAACATTAAAATAAAATGTGAATATTTGTTCAAAAAACTAATATCTCCAGTACTTTGGATTAAAAGTACCCCGAATTGACACTGACATGTGCTTAGAATATAAACATACTTAGTAAAGAGCTTAGAAAAATCGAAAACTGGCAATGAAGTATACTTAGAAAAATAAAAATTTAGATACGTAGTTTGAACTGTCAAATTCTGGATATCATCATGAGATCCAGTAGAGCTAAAAGTGCCAAAAAAATCTGCAAAAAGAGCAATTTTAACGAAAGCTTTTTCTATTGATGATTCAATTTGTTGCATGCATTCACATGCATATGGATATAAAAAGGTGTTCTTATTCGGTAAATATAGATAATATTTCAGGAAAGCATTAAAAATGGGGTAAAAATAAATATAATATAACAATTTATTCTATTTTCGACTCATGCAAGGAAAATTGATCATTCTGAAGATTTCCATATAATCTAAGATTGTTTTGACTGAATAAAGTTTGCTATTGTTTAAAACTGTATGCTAAAGTAAAGAGCTTGGATTTAACTTTAATTCAACTTTGAGTTTAAAGAATATTTGTTATGGAGAATTGAAATGTTTATGGATTCCACGTCATCTTTTTTATCGAATTATAAATTTTTTGTATACTAATTTAGTTTATAAGTTTAAAATTCCAATAATTCGATGCATGGACGGCGTACAGGCAAATCAGTGAAGGGGTTGAATCAAGTCCAACAAATTAAATTTTCAGGACAACAGCAAACCCAAGAAAGGTCCTTGTCAAGGGGAGTGTTAACCTTCTCTCCTTTCATATAGCACTCAAGAAATGTCCGAAACCTTCAGATCTTTATGTCCGAAGCCCCTCAGAAGGTCTCTACGCAAAACAATAAATAAATAATTCATATAACTTAAGTCAATTCTTTACTATTTACGTGGTTATTATCGGTATATCGAAATGCAAATTTCTAAAAGCAAATTTATAATAAACTTTAAAAAAAATTTCAGCAACTAAGAACGCATATCCCACCTGAAAGACATATCTTCTCAAAGTAACCAGTGTCCTGAGCGGGTGATATGGTATTGTCCGCTGCGCTTGAATAGGCGTCCAACCAGAAGCAGAATTGCTGATATTTCGAATATTCAATCACGAACCCTTTGCAACGTTCCCCGAGCCTTTGGCAGTGAGCTTGGCACTCAGTCACAACTCCAATTGGGTTTCTTGTCACCAGCCTCTCCTTCCTTCCAAATCTGAAAACAAATGAAAAATAAAGTACCACGAAAGATAGAACGGGGTTAACCTGAAACTGTGGGTCATGGTGGCCTGGTCATATCTCGGTTTCGGAAGCGGGGGATTCCAGGAGCAAAATCTGATTGCACCGGAGATCCAACATGTTTGTGAGCCAGTTGTTCGTTAAGCCGGTAATTCATCTGTATTCCATTTCATCCATTTGGCCCGAGACAGTTTTTTTTCACCCATTCAAGTCGAAAAATCAGGCACGTTCATTCATCTGAAGTTCCAAAGTGCGCTGGCAGTAAGGGGAGAGCTATCTTCTTTCCCCTTCTACACCTGATCTTCGATCTCCTTCATTCCTAACACCACTCCGTGGATTTTAGATTTGCTAACCTCGTAGCAGGGTGTCGATCTAGTCAAGCGTTTGATGTGTCGACTAGCCTCGTAAAGGGTCTCGACAAAAAATTGGCGCACGAATTGCCGGAGTTTGGTTTGATTGGAAATCTGATTTTTCAAATCCCCCTATGCTATTTTCCATAAGTTTTCGAACTTAACGAATGTTTTTTACTTCTCATGTTCCAAAATTTCCATTTTGAAAGAGATATGAATTCCCGCTTTAAATCTGACATCGAGGTCAAACATCCTACCGCTGGTGTGGCGCGGAAGTCTGGAGAGGAAATGCAGGTGGACATGTCGTCATCGTCATTAGAACACGATTCAAAATTACGAAGTCCTTCCAAAATAGTCCTCGTATCTTTCAAAGCGGACATTAACTAAACTAAACTATCCAGATTTCGATATGTATGAGCTTGATGTCTGCAAAGATTAAAGCACAGTTTCAACAAATACATAACATATCATGTTCATCGTTTATATCTCGATACCTCTATTTAGATAGAGAAAAATCAAAAACCTGTGACAAATAATTCATTAATTGCACTAATAAAAATATTTGAGATAAAATATAAGGAAATGGTGTACTGTACAATGCTTCAGAAAAGTAAAATCAATTAATATAAATGAAATTGTACAATTTCAGAAACGTAAAAATGTCCATTAGTTTGGAATTATTAAATTATAATTGCAATAATCTCTAAGATGATATATGCACATAGCTTCAGTCAACGGTTACACTTGAAAACAGAGTTCAAACTTGAATAAGTTTTTACGATCGTATCGGTAGTTCATTATTACATATAGAGAATTTTCTATGACAAAATTATGTATTAAATCAAAATGAACTAAATTAATTTCTTTCATAAAGTACCTTTGTGAAATTTTTCTGTTTTGAGAATAATGATTCAATATAAAAGTTACACGCGGTGAAGTCTTTCTAGAAGCTTTAGCTATTTAAAAAGGTTGAAAAATAAAAGTTTTTCGATTGATTTGGTGAATAGAAGAAAAGTACAACGCCAAATTCCACCTTTTTGGTTTTTTATTAATCGATTCGATAAATATAGATCTAAACGTTGAGTGTATGAGTTGCACTATACTAGAACCCCTTTATTGGCAACAGGCATATTTTAATTTTGAAAGAGCATGGAAGAATAGTACCTGTCCATACTTAAACCTTGATTGTCTCGAATTGAGAATTTCGGATGCTCACCGATTCATTTATGAATCTAATATTCCGTTATCCTTAAAATGATTTGAAAATATCATTAAATTAAGTCCCTCGTTAGTACATTTAATCACCGGAAATTGCAGGTCGAAAATATGACTCGCATATATTCATTCACACGTTGGGTGAATCTGCTTGTTCTATGCCAAATATTTCAAAAGTTGTGTGAAATATCGTGTCAATAACGTGCAACTCGCATATATTCATTCACACGTTTGGTGAATCTGCTTGTACTTTGCCAAATATTTCAGAAGTTGTATGAAATATAGTGTTAATAACATGGATCTTTGAGCTGTCAGGCCAAAGTATGATCAAAGCTTTACTCACATTTAGTACTCCCCAGATAAATAGCATAGAACTTTGTGCTGTCAGATCAACGTATGTTCAAAGCTTTACTCACATTTAGTACTCCCCAGATAAATAACATGGAACTTTGTACTGTCAAACCAACGTATGATCAAAGCTTTACTCACATTTAGTACTCCCCAGATAAATGCCGAGTTACAAAGAACTTTTGATTAGAATAGTGTCTCAGAAAAGCACCTTTGGATCTATAATGTGTACCATTAATTAATTTTAAATATAGTCTATTCTGCAAATTTCAGTTTATAATTCGATCAAATTCTCGTATCCTGCTCAAATATTTGTCATCACGAAATAAAATTATTTTGTAATTGCATTTTCGTTAAAGAAATATGACATATTTATGCAAAAATGTTTGACAAATATAGCTCTTGAGCGATTAAAATCTTCAAACACCAAGCGTATAAATATTCTATTAATTAGCTAGTTTATTGTTGAAGGTGCTTAACGTCATAGACGAAATTAAACATTCTCATTCTCACAACTGTTCAATTATTAAATTTCAACAGCATTTATATAATTCTGTATTAATGAATGTAAGAAGTGTAGTAAAAGTAATTAAAAATTAATTTTTAACCTGAAGTATATTTAAAACTAGTTGATAAACCGGCGATCCAAATTATCCCCTGCGTTTCTCTTTCTACTAGTATTATTACTAACTTTCTCCAACAAGCGTAAATCTTCTTTGGGTCCTTTCTTGCTAAATTAAAACTTTCAAATCTAGCCTTTTAAATACCTTATAATAGTATGGTTTGAATGAAAATGCGAGAAATTAAGGAAAAAACATTCATTTTAAATTATTAAGAAACTAGAAAATAACCCGTAATGGTATGACGGGTGCAAATTGCCTCTTTATTCGAGAGATTTCCCATCAAATATGACGTGTTTAAATAGATATATATGCGAGAGAAATGTTTAAAATTGATTGAAAACAAATAAAATAAACATATGTTTTATGAGAGGAAATATTTTTTATCTACATATTATTTGCATATTTCTTTATCCAAAAAACCTCTTGGTAAACAACATTCCGGTGTGAAGTATTTTTCGCTGTTTAACAATTTTATTATAATTCAATAACCATGAAATTCTCAGCTTGTCAAACGTAAGTCAAAAGTTAAAATTTCATAGGAATTCTTTTTCGAAATTCTAATCAAAACAATTCACTTCTGTGTTTGTCAAACGTTGCCAAAAAATATTATCAAATTATATCATCACGATTGCACTAAATAATCAGATGCATCGCGGCGTCCAAACTATATCACGCGCATGATATACCACAGACGCAATTTACTTCTTTCTATTGAGAAAAGGAAATTAATTTGAAATATATGATTGATATAATATAAAATTTCTCGAGAACTATTGATCTTAGCGACATAAATTTTAAATCAATCGACAGAAAAATTTATTTCACTATTTTAGAGCGTAAAATTTGAGATTAGAACGATAATTACTCTTTTAAATTTAAAATTACTGAAATTTAGGTTCTCTAACAATGAAATAATGCTGTTTAATGTCTCGCAGTGCTATGGCGCGAGTTTTATTGTTGGTGACGTCAGAGCGTTACCAAGAGACAGATCTGGGCTATTATATTAGTAATATATCGTACAATATCTAATACAGCGTTCAAAATGTTGACTAAAATATACTTTGCAAAATAAAACATCAAAATGCATTAAAGAGAGAAAAATGTAAGAACTAATAAATAAAAAGCATAGAATTTCGTCTCGCTCGTATGTGAATAATAATGGAGGGGGGAAATAGGAAGAACGTAGAAAAAAACCGTTTCCGAAAACTTTAAAAAAAAATCGTTAAAAATCAGAAAAGTTACACAGCAACTTCAAATTACCCTTATAAGAACGGGGATATATTGGATTTACAATGATATAAAAATCACGTTCCTCCGATGAGAATATATGCAGAAAAATCATGAAAATGGGCAAAAAACGTCCGATTTTACTACTTAACATTAAATAAATAAAAATATAATTTCAATTTTAAAATAATTTTTAGGGCGTTAGGGCTCAAACTTGTGCAAAACCATTACTTAGCCAAATTTGGTTCCGGTAAGTCAAATGTACTGGGTGTTCATAGAAAAGAAAAAACGAATATGCATACATACACAGAAAAACTAAGCTCTTTTATATACAAGGTGTTTCAAAAATCGTGGCCACACTTTAAGGGTAGATTAGGCATGCAGAAGCAAGTCATTTTCGCAATAGAACATGGGTCGGAAATGCAAATGGGATTTGCTATTAGGGGCTCTTTATAAGTCAATTAATTCAAAGAAAAGGATACACCGGATGAAATGTACAACACAGATTGAATGGAATGAAAATTTACAACAGCACAGCAACACGATTGCATGAATAACAACAATGCAAGTCGTATGCGGCATATCAGATACGATAATAGCAACTAGGACGCAGTACTAACAACAAAACTTTGAAATACTTAAAATAAATTTTCAAAGGACTTACCATCTGAGGCGATGCATGCCTCAAGTCAAAAATTTAAAAATAAATTATTATAATAAGAAAGTTATCTAAAATTAATTGAAAATGACAAATATAATATTTCGATCTATGCAGCACTGCAGAGTGTAGATTTAATATCAGACTGGAACAAAATAACAAGCAAAGAGACAGGCAAATATTCATTAATTAATTCTCTTTAGACTCCTTTATTCGCAAAGAGTCCTCATTCTTGTTATCATTCAAACATAAATGGGAAACAAAATTCCGTACCTTAAATTGTAGTTGACAACTTTTTCGTAAGTGAACTGGTCGAAAGTACAACGGTTGGAAATAGGGGGAGGCGGTGGAGGTGGAGGTGGTCGGGCCGTGGGTGGAGAGTGGGAGGAGACTACAGGAGGTGATGTCAGTGTAGAACCAGGAGGAGGCGTTGGAAGAGTTGTGCCTGCAAACATTCATTTTTAACTCAAGTGAGAATTAGTGGTGAGTAAACAGGTATTAACGTATCAAATGATGTTGCTATGTATTATTAATCAAACGATAAACTTAATCCCTTGGGGTAGAATGTTTTACGAAACGAATAATGATTTCACCTTCTTTTTTGGAATCTTAGACATCTTTTTTTATATCTATATTTTCATAGGTATCAAAATTCGTGAGTTTCAGAAAAATAATGTAAATATTTGTAGTGATGTTTTCTTAATTTTTAGAAACTCAAATTTTTTCCATAGAAATCGTCAAATACTTTGATGAAATCTTTTGACTATGCAAAATGTCAGCTGAAATATTTGTTAATCAGTATTATCTGTAAATTTGAGTTAGTTGTTGCTGTATATAATCAGCTTCCTGAATAAAAATCTGCACTAAAAATTTTAATTAAGTAGATTCAATAATTTGAAAACTGAAGGTAATAATTATTTTTTTTATTTTTAGAAAATAATTAAATTTTCTAAAAACTAGAAAACAACTTGAGGTACATTTTGTTCTTCCAGATCATATGTCTATAGAATTTCAATTTACATTTACTTAAGCGATTTATAAATAAAATAAATTTCGAAGTAAATTTATTCATCGCTTTTTGTCTATCATTTTAGAATTTTACTCAATATGGTAATTTTCGAATTTGCTGCATTTTCTAAATAATGTGAATAATTCCTAGGCGACTAATATAGAAAAAAAATATAAACATTGAAAAGAATTTAAGCAGAAATAACGTACTTTAGCAAAAGTTAACTAAAGTGAATATATAAACATTTTTATAATCATTAAATGAAGTACTCATTGCAGAAAGGAAGCAAGTCACAAAATACTAATTTTACAGGAGATATAAAAAAAATGACGAGAGGATGTCTTTTTCAAACAGCCGCTGATGTTAAAGGCGTAGGACTACTTTACTCACGTGACTCTTTTACGATCTAAAAATTTTTTTCTAACTTCTGTTGTTACCCTTTATCTCTAAAATAAGACATTAGTTATGTTTTTAACATATGTTGTTATAGAGATATAGAGGATCGAGTCACCAATTCATGCGTATTTTTGTTCAACTTTGCGACTCAGTAGTCGCTGAACTACAATTCCGATTTTCATTTTTTTTTTTGTAATTTCTGCTGTTACCATTTATCTCTAAAATGAGACATTTCTTGTGTTTTTAACATATGTAGTTACCGAGATATAGAGGATCTCCCATACAACGTTTTTTGTGGTGTTTCGGCGTGTGAATCAAATTTCTTCCTGAGACCCTAATGGGAGGAACGTAGTCCTACGTTAAAACTATTATCATTCCTACCGATGCAAAATTTATTTTTTCTTTTCTACAAATGCGATGCTGCCTTCTAATATACATTTCATGTACAATTTTGATTAAAGAAACACAACCATCCTCCTTTAAAAAAAGTTTTGTGTCTTGAGCTTGTTCCCTTTCTGCAATTAGAGACTTAAATATATATAGCAAACTTTTTTGTTCCCGATACACAAAAATTTAATATGATTAGATTTCTGACTATATTAGTTCACAGATGAAATCCACTAACCAGGGATTTGCCCTCTGCATTCTACTTCCTCGTACAAGGATCTTGATCTGTATCGTATAGCTTTGGATTGTCCTGTCTGCCTGTTCTCTGGACTGAGTAGGCACAAATCGTTGATGCCGCCTTGTTCCAAGTAACTATAAGACCGACAGTTAAAGTCTTGCTCCTTCATGCACAGCTGACGGCAGAGTTCGAAACTGCTGATGGCAGGGATGGCTTTACTGATGTACACCATGAACATGTCTCGCTCCGGAATGGTATAAGGGCAGGTAGAAGTGCCTGCAAAATAGTGTCAAATAACAATTTTAGCAAATAATTATATATATCATTTTACTTCATTCGCAGATCGTACATGAAAATTTTGTCACACGCAGAATTTAGCCCTGTTTAACAAACGACAGTTTGAAAAGATAACCTTAAATGGCTGTCCTAGATTACTAGATCAAAGTGATGTTGTTGTACCATTTGAATTGTTCCCTCAGTTTAAGGAGAACTTAAAAATGTTGTATTAGTAAAATTTTTCCCTCTGCTTACGGAGAACCTACAGATGCTTATCAGTAAATTCCCCCCTTACCTTAAGAAAACCTACCAATTTTTTATCAGTAAAATTTTTCCCTCTGCTTAAGAAAACCTACAGATGCTGTATCAGTAAATTTTCTCTTTGCTTAAGGGGAGCCTACAGATGCTGTATCAGTTTAATTTCCCCCTCTGCTTAAAGAGAACCTACAGGTGCTGTATCAGTAAACTTTTTCTCTCTACTTAAAGAGGACTTACAGACACTGAACCGGTATATGTTTTATTTTTGCTTAAGGGCTGGTAAATATGCTGTACCAATAGGTCATTTGATTTGGCTCTCCTTTCAGCGCTAATCTGTTGGTTTTCTAGTCTTCTTACAGGCAGCATTACTCTCTTCCTCTATTGTATCATTATATGTGTGTTGCTATAGCTAATGAGAAAAGACAATAACACGTAACCCCATAGACATTCCACGAAGACCATACCTTTTAATGACTTTTCTGCTTCTCGCCAAAACCACGATTTCTCTTAGTCTCTTAGTAAATGTTAGATCATATAATTCTTAACCCTCCAAGCGGACGAACCAACTTTTTCTATTCGAGCTATTCTTTTCAAAAATGGTTGCAATGTGTTTTTTTTTTCTCGTATTGCTTTGTCTTTTTCTAAAGTGCGAGAAACGTATTTCTTCTGCATTATATGTAACTGAAATACTGTTATCCCGTCTTTTCTCGTGATATCATCTCCCCTCTTAATGACCTGCTTTAGATGTTGATAGATGAGTTATGATATGCATTACAGTGTCAGACCCACAATTGATGGAAAGAGTTAGTGTAAACTGTTTGATTTTTGCAGAGGAAATAAAAGCTGAATGGACACGATCCGCCATTTGACTAAGTTGAACTTCGGGAAGTTCTGTCTTTAACAATTAGCCCTTTGGAAGATTAAAATATCAGACCACATTCAAAAATTATTTCGTGATGAACAGTAGACATCCTTGCTTTGCAAATAATTTGGAAGAAGATTGTAAATTTAAATAATATAATTGCGGGATAAATAGTTTATATAGATTCATTTTGATAACTTTTCAGAAAACAAACTGAATAATACCTAAGATTTTTTAAATATCCATCAAAGCTTCCAGTTTATCGAATTTCTGGAATTGTACATCATGTTAATCTTACATCCAACGTCATTTTGTTTTAGTTTGTTAAGTTACTTAAAATTTTAAAGAATATGTAAGTTAAGTCCACCCCTCCATATGTCTAGACATGGAATCAATGTTCATTATTTCCTAAGACTTTGCGTTTTTATTTACATATTTAAAATAAATTATTATTTAAGTTCTTAATTAAAATTCTTCACTAATTATAAAATAAAGTATTTGATTCTTTCGAACTCTAGTGTCGGATATCATAGGTAAATATGGTTGTCGATAACTGTTTTATTTCTATTATTTATGCAAAAAAATGGCTATTAAAATTTTCCAAATTAGGTAGTCAAGGAAACTTAAGGATTCACGATAGTCTGAACAGTGAAATATAAATTTTATTTTTAGTCTCCATTTCTACAAATTTATAAAATAGATTATTTATTCTTTACCGTTTTCATCTCATAATATTTATGACTGATTAATTATATTTGTGTTATTAATGAAGAATACATTTATTTTAAGTAATTAAAAGTTTCACTCAAATTTGATATCATTTTTTTTTCATGTATATCTCAATTAAGTTAGAATAATATGCTTAAAATAAAAATAACCTAACAATGTTTTCTCAAAAAATTTAATTATTTATATGCATAATAAAAATCTTTAAGAAATGCCTTCATTATTTCACATTAATTTTAATGTTATTTTATAGTTTTCATTTATGATGAGTTAATTGAAGAATAAAATGCTTCATTAAATCGTTTTTATTATTACTTCATATGAGAAGGGAAGGAGATTTGATGAAAGAAAATGTTTAAAATTTTCTTTGGAAACTTTTCCTCATATATAAAAGATTATCGATTTTGAAGCAACGAAATGTTGTTGTTCAACGAATGACTAATGTTGCAAAACAATTCATGTCATTTTTGTTATAAAAACGGCAATAAAATAAAGTTTGAAATATAAAGTAATGAAGGCAAAACTGTGAGCTTAAACCTAAAAAAGCATTCCAGGCTTAACTAATAAAATTAGTCAAATTAGTGCCTTTCAATAGATAATGAATCCCTTATTTTCTCTGTTTCGAAAGATTAAGAAAGCAGTTTTACACAAGCATTCAGATTCTGATTCCCAATTAATTTAATTCTTTCAGACGCCATTCTTCATTTTTCTTATAATCAATGACTGCATTTGTACAAGGCATATTATTTTTTATGCATTATTTTGTGTTTTTATAATTTTATTAGTAGTAGTAGAAGCATTTGTATAGATTGTATGAATAATTTATAACAGGTTTCAAGTAGCTCCAATCACCAGTCTTGAAAATATCCAGTCATCCAAGTCATCAAAACAGCCAAATTAATGCCTTTGATTATATAACGAACCCCTTATTTTCTTCTCTGTTTCGAAAGCTTAAGAAGACAATTTTACACAAGCATTCACATTCTGATTCGCAATTAATTTAATTCTCTCACATGTGATTTTTCATTTTTCTCATAAAAAATTATTACTTTGGCTCAAGGTACATTGTTTTTATGTGCATTATTTTCAGTTTTTATCATTATTAGTAGAAGTATTTGCATCGACTGTGTGAATAATTTTTAATGGTTTTAAGCGACTCCAAACACCAGTCTGTAAAATACTAGAAATCATTAAAACACTTAAAAACGATCTGCTGTCTAGTTAATGTCGAATTTTATCCAGTTTTCATTGTATAACACATGATGAAGCTGTTTTTGATTTTTAAGTTAACTTGCAAAAGGGTGAACACTGCAGAAGATTGAATATGATTTGAAAAGATATTTCACTTAAAGATTAATGATTGCGCACGAGTGCTCCCCTCGACTTTCTTGCATACTTCCAGAATATGACGTGCTTTGCGTTTAGCATCGTCAAGAAATGAAGAAAATCGAATATACTGTATAAAATATTACATCTTCCTATTCACCATTTTGGTATAAAATTTAACATTGATTGTTGGAGCAAACCAAGATTTCACCGAAATCTCTACTAAATTTAATTAATGTTTCGCCTTTTCAAAAAAGTAAAACTGTTCAAGATGTAAATTCAAAAGAGTTAAGAAAACATACTTCTGAATCCCTGACAAAAAACTCTTTTACAAAACTGAAAATAGACATTTATTTTATAAAACGCTTTATCCATGAATTTTGATATCGGAACTGAAACTTGAATGGAAAATACCAGGTTCACAATTTTTAAAACAAAAATATAAATACAGCGATGCGTGTTTTACCAGTACTGTCTGTTGTGTGAACCCAACACTGATTTAAATTTTGGTTAAAAGGTCGTGTACTAAAATTCATGCATTTCACTTATTGCGTTTTTCAATTATCGTTTTCACATATACATGAATAAACAAACTAAGAGTCAGTCAACTCTATGATGGATTAAACCTAAAAGTTATTGAACAACTACAACTCTAATTATAAAACTGTCTAGCAAATTCAATCCATGTCGCTGGTTGAAATTTTGAGTTATTTTGTTTACATGCATGCGGTTGTGTAGAGAGAGAAACTTCCCTTCGACATATTTCTTCCAAATTTCATAGAAATTCATAATTTTGTCGTGAATACAAGTCTCTAAATTTCATCCTCTTCCTAGCTTGTTGGGTTTTTGAGTTATCGTGTTCACCGAGAGGCAGCGTGCACAATCAAAAATTGTTATTTTTCGGTCTCAAGTAAGTCATACACATGGAGTTTCATAAAAATTTCGACGTCGAATATTTTTACCATTAAAATACTTACTCTTTGCAGTCTTTGCATACAAGAAAGAAATAAACTGAATACTATTATAAAAAATATTAATTAATAACAAAATGAATCAAAGGAATGAATTAATACAAAATACAGAAAAAATAAAAAATAAAGCATATTTTGCTTTGGTATCTCACGTAAGTTTCATGCACATCTTTGGACAATAAAGAAACCAAACTCACCGACATTGCATTGATTCTCCAAATAATCCACTCCGCCAGCATAAGTGAGTTGAGTGTGAGGGAAGCTTTGCTCTTCCGAGAAAAGCCTGCATTCTTGATTGTACCTGTAGAAGTTAGCAGACCTGCAAACGAATCTCTTTTCTTCCAGACACCTACGTTCACAGTTTGTTCGGGACACCAATCGGATAACATCTCTTGGTTGTACTCCCCTGAGTTCTTTGTCGACATACCTGTCAAACATCCACTGCTTGGAACAACCTAGGTAAACTAGATAGCAGGTGCAAAGATATTTTAGCATTCAACTTTGTAATGATAAAATGATTGTCGTGTTCATGGCATATTAGCTACAGAGTGAAATCAATTTTGAATTATTTCAGTATCCAATGTTATTTGCATCGTAATAAATGATCTCAATGTTTATTAATTCTTATACAACTTATATTATTTTATAGGAAAATGTATGATCTGAGTAATACAATGAGTGGTGTAGTGCATAACAATGAGATGTATTTTATACAGTGTTGCATTCTCTCAATATTTATTGGGATAGCATTATATTGCAGTAGATAAATGCAACAACGTACACTTTTTCAAGAACTGTTAAACTTATCCCTTATGGCGTACCACTGGGGACACTACGAGTACGTGGATGAGAAGCCGCCGGAGAACAAAGCGGGCTCTCGCTTCCCTGGTGGGTACAATAATGGTTGGGATTTGTCATCTGGAAGCGATAGAGCGTTCCTTCGACGGGAGATCGGGCCGTGGCCGGTAATGGCCATTAGGTCTCCGGCCTCAGCACTCAAAATGTCACAGAGACTTTCATTCAGGTGCACTGGACGGCTTCGCGCCAGCCCGGGGTGATTTTGATATTGTTACAAAGCTATGAAGTTGTTTCTCTGACATGCTAATCTTGGCGATCATTTCGGCGACTTGGCGACAAAAGGAATCTTCCAGAATAATCCTGAAACATAGACCTATCTCTACTGGGAGCCAGTATTTTCATGAACTTTCCAGAGATTACATCACTTCCTATGTAATGACGTCACTTGTTGTTGAAAAAGTATAAAGGCAAGCTCTCAAACCAAGACTAGTCAGTTGAAGTTTGGACAGAAAGCAAGCAAGAGACATTTGAGCGCTATTGAAAGTTCTGTTACTGAGATTAATTGGCGATCTCTGTTGATTATTTATACAAGTGCTATTCAGTTTTGTTATCTGTGCTACGTTAGTGTTTTGCTGAAATTTTTGTGGAATAAAGAGACATTTATTTATTTATTTTTTGCCATCCTTCTTGTTAACTGCATTCATATACATCCACTGGAACAATTTTTGTAACAATATGAATTATCCCTTATGACTACATTGTGACAATCCTTATGTTTTCATTTTTCTTTCTTTTTTCTATTCTTGAAAAAAAATTAAAAATATCATCACTAACATGATTAAATAAGCTAAGCCTCTGACTGACTATCGACAGTTCGCTACAATCATTTTTGCTCTATTTTATTTTAAGGTAACTGGTCCACAAAAAGAATTCAAATTTCAAATCATACCTGTAAATTCCAAACTATGAGATCACAAAGAATATTCTTTATGTAGCCATTAAAACTCAATGAAATAGCGTACTTCGTGTTACTCTTAAATGTATGATAAATTTTTCAACTAAGGTTTGGCATCTAAATGGCGAATAGATCCTGGTTTAACATAACGTTCCGATTAATTCAAGTATTTACCTGTATGCTTTTTATATATGTAAGATGACAAATGATAAAGGATAAAAATCACTTAAATTTCACACTTACACGGCAGGCATATTCCTTCGAAGAACGCCTTGTTATCTGCAGGAACGAGCTCTTTTGGTTTCGTCGTTGACGTTTCTGATCCACTATAGCATTCCTGCTTGACATAATCCAGGGTGAAAGCACGACACTCATAGTTGAGTTCACACATTTTTCGGCATTCATTAATGATACCCGGTATGTCTGGATTTCCTCGGTACAGAACATTTATACTCCCTAAATGTTGATATCCGGTTGTCTTTTCCAACATCATAATCTCACCATGGCTACACTGTCGAGCTGAAAAAGCGCAAAGAAAATAAAATATTACATTAATCAATTATGAGAAGATTTATCTTTGTAGTAAGCAGTTAATTATTAGAAAACTATTTTTTTTTTCATTTTTCATTATATTTTTAATTATAATGTTATTGAAGGATATCCAACTATTTGGATCGATTTCAATACAACTCCGAAAACTCTACTTCCTTACATCTCTTCCGCTGATGAACTATCTTTAGATTTTACGTGCTATTTTGTTCAAGTTTGCAGCCAACTCTAATCTTTTTAGCCCAGATTCATTTAACATCTATATGTACGAACATTGGCGAATTCGGCCGACAAATTCAGAGGGGTGATAGTAGGCATCAAGAGGATGAAAAATCACCATAGAACATAGGGTCCAAAACGACGTTCAGTGGGTGAAAATCGCAAAAATACAGGGTATCCGTGAATTGTTGGAAACTGTTAAAAATTGATAAAAAAAAACTAATAATGTTTCAACTACGAATTTTTTTTTAATGAAAACGCATTTTTAAAGGAGGGTGTTGCCGAATTTTACCGACAAATTCAAAGGGGTGATAGTAGGCATCAAGAGGATGAAAAATTATCATAGAATATAGGGTCCCAAACGACGTTTATTCGGTGAAAGTCGCAAAAATAGACGAATTCGGCAACACCCTCTGAAAACATCGGTATACTACCGATCAGCAGAAGCCAATCCGTGTTTTCTGTTGCCCTTTTGAGTTTTTCTTGAATATTTCAAAAACTCTTCAGTTTTTACACTACATGTTTATAACAAATTAAAG